>BQNB010040323.1:0-44633 GCA_026074375.1 Tanacetum coccineum
CCCGGATTATTATTCTTACTATGTCTTTCTTTAGAAGGCTGTAACATCGGTTATGAGCCGGCAAGATGCAGCAAACTTTTATCAGCCTACAGTTTATAATTATTATTCATCATTCTTTTTTCTATTTTTCATCATATTTTTCATTTTTTTATTTATTTATTTATTTTTATTTTTTTTATTTTTCATTTTATACTTTATTTCACGATATAAAGAAGACTTCTTTTTGGAAAATTTTAGTATAAATTTAAACTAAGACTAAAATTATTGCTATCAACTACATAAAAATTGTTGATTTAAGTTTAATTTCCAAAATAGCACGTATTATTAGTCCGGTTAGGAGCTTATGGGAGAAAAAGCCATAAATTACATACATAAGCTTTTAAGATTTCCAAATAATCCTTATTTAGCATCCAACTCATAATTAACTCTATCATTTTTCGTTCTTTGCGAAGGTTCGCGAACGCTTAGTCTAAAAGTTAAGGAACAAGCTAGAGCTCAACACGCTCGATCGAGTCAAAATTTATTCTTATTCTACCCAGCAAGAAAGTCAAAATTGTCACAAAACACTTATTTTATTTTTGAAATTTTTTTAATTTTTTCATTTTTTTGGTATTTTTTTCAAAATTTTTGGTGGTAAAAATGAGATTACGTGAAAACAGCGGCTGCAGGCATAATCAAATCGATAGACCCCCCCCATACTAGAATTAAACATTGTCCTCAATGTTTTTAGAAGGGTCACTATGTAAACCCTAAGCCGTTTATTAAGTATGCTTAAAGATAAACGTTAGTCGATAAGATTTGGATATTGGATTTCTCAAATGAAGCTGAGGATTTGAAGCTCTTTTGAACGAAGGACAAAACCGCGAGCACGAGAGGCTTCAAAAATACGGGACATTCCTGGACAATCACAAAAACACAAGGAGCCTCCTCACAACAAAAAAACACTTATTCATTACTACAATACTACTACTAGGATAAGCATGGGTTGCCTCCCACGAAGCACTTGTTTAGGGTCACTTAGCTTGACCCATTCCCTGAATTCATTGGTCCTTGGAGAAAGTTTGGAGATCCGGGACAACCATTTGTGGTACGTCCCCTCCAAAGTAGTGCTTAAGTCTATGACCGTTCACCTTGAAGTTTGGCCTGTCGGTTTGAGATAACTCGACGGTGCCATAAGGGTACACTTGGGTTACGGTGAATGGTCCGGACCAAACGGGATTTTAACTTGCCCGAGAAATTCATCAATCGAGAATTAAAGAGGAGGACTTGATCACCGATGTTGAAAACGCGGTTTTTGATCTTGGAGTCATGGATCCTCTTTGTTTTCTCTTTATAGATCAAAGAGTTCTCATAGGCTTGATCACAAAGTTCATTTAATTCATTGAGTTGAACTTTTCGGTGATCGCCCGCGGTCGAAAGGTCAAAGTTTGCATGCTTCAAGGCCCAATAAGCTTTGTGCTCGAGCTCGATCGGTAGATGACATGCCTTTCCGTACACGAGCTTGTAAGGAGTACACCCGATGGGTGTTTTGTAAGCGGTACGGAAGGCCCATAGTGCGTCATCTAATTTATCCGACCAAGAGGCACGGTTCTCGCCTACGGTCCTTTCAAGAATTCGTTTTAAAGCTACGATTGGATACCTCACTGGCCCATTGTTTATGGGTGATACGCGGTGGAGAGACGGTGAGTAACTCCGTATTTAAGCATGACCTTTGCAAACTGGTCATTGCAAAAATGGGTGCCGCGATCACTAATGATAGCACGAGGGGTACCGAATCGGGCGAAGAGAGATTTTAAGAATTTGCAAACAACTTGGGCGTCGTTGGTAGACCTGGAGCAATTTTGCTTCACCAGTTTAGACAAGTAAACGATGGCCATGAGGTATATACTTGTTCTCCCTCGCTACAAAGATGGGGGATCGCTTATCCGCCATGAATTCGATGCCCTACACGACAAGATTTCACAACTTAAATCGTAATTTTGTGCACATTTCATCACGTTGCGTAATTTTTCCTTGCGTTGACTAAATAGCTGTCACATCGGTGACCAAGTATGGCAATGACGAGCGGGAAATTTTGGGCCAATTATAAAATCATGATTGTCAAAAATCTTCTATAGGCGGTGTAGTTGGCTTGCAACTTGCACATAATAGTCCTCCACCGAAGTGTGGGTCTTTTACCATTTGCTAGCTTTAAGGTATCATAGCTTCTTGGCCCGAAAAACACATCCAGCCGGATCACTGTCCGCACATATTTGAAAACAAATAGGCGGTCCGAGCCCAACAGTAGTTGAGATGTAACTATTCCTTGTGAGAAAATCTCTTTGTTCACGCTTTGTGGGATATGACATCCCCCTTTAACAGACCTATGAAATCCTACCCCCCCCACGAGTGGTTATATTTGCACTCCCTCCATACACCCTCACACGCCGCCATCTCCATCACCACCGGCCCCGCGCCCGCGACTGGAGTCACCACGAAAAGTCACCATATTAAGTGTCTCAAGAGGAATTGTTTTCATTTATCTCCTTTGGGTCGGAGCACATTTTCATCAAGGATATTTTCTTAATCGGGGGATGAGGAAACGATGATCGGCCATGAAGAATTTCTCGGCTCCTTTTCGTGTCAATTACTTTGAATTTGAACTCCTGAAGCGAAAGGAACGGAGAACCCACGGAGCTATCTGTATTTGGATCTTTTTTAGCAAAGAGATATTTGAGGGCGGAGTGATCCGTATACACAATGCTTTTGTTCAAGATGAGGTAAGACCGGAATTTTTCGAAGGCATACATCACGGCTAACATTTCTTTCTCAGTCGTAGGTTGTTTGGTTGTAATGTGATTCTGCTTCGCTCATTGGTTTACTAGCTTTGTGTATAGGCTAATGTTATTTTTTTTCATGACGTTGCCCCAAGACCGCACCTATGGCAAAGTCGCTTGCATCGCACATAAGCTCAAAGGGTAAGTCCCAATCGGGGGCAATCAAGATTGGATCTTCGGTAAGTTTTTTCTTTAACGTTTCAAAAGCTTGAATACATTCATCGGAGAAGATGAACGGAGTATTTTTTAAGAAGATGAGTCATCGGTCGGGAAATTTTGGAAAAATCCTTAATGAACAGTCGGTAGAAACGGCGTGGACGAGGATACAACTTTGATTACCCTTAACGGTAGTGGGAATTGAGGTAATTTGAGCAATCTCCATCGACTTTGGCTTTTATCACCTTAATCAAATTTTTTGGAAATTTATGGCAAGGGACATACCTTCCTTAACCATAAAATGACTCTTTTCCCAATTTAGACAAAGATTGGTGTCTTCACACCTTTTGAGCATCTTGTCCACATGAGAGAGGCAATTTTCGAATGAATCCCCAAAGACCGAAAAGTCGTCTATAAAGACTTCCATATTTTTTTCGATCATATCATTGATAAAGATAGCATCATACCACCTTTGAACGTTGCCGAGTGCATTGCATAAGACCGAAAGGCATTGCGACTGATAGGTGGAAACGTTCCATAAGGACACGTGAATGTGGTCTTTTCTTGATCATGAGGGTCGATGGGAATTTGAATGTAAAACCGAGAATCCAGCGAGGGTGGAAAACTATAGTATTTGTTCCCGTAGTCTCTCAAGCATTTGATCACATTAAACGGTAGTGGAAAGTGTTCTTTACGGGTGGCTTCATTTAACTTACGGTAGTCAATGCATACACGTCATCCCGTAACCAATCGAATAGGAATTAACTCGTTTTCATTATTTTCAACAACGGTAAAGCCACCTTTTTTCGGTACGTAATGTACGGGGCTCACCCAAGGACTATCCGAGATCGGGTAAATTAATCCGGCGTCAAGAAGTTTTTCAACCTCCTTTTTGATGACATCGTAGATTTTTGGATTAACCCGTCTTTGGTGTTGGACCGCCGGTTTGTAGTCCTCTTCCATAAGAATCTTGTGAGTACAAAATTCCGGGTTAATACCCTTAATGTCGGAGAGTTTCCAAGCGATGGCTCGCTTGTGTGACTTCAAAACCTTTATGAGAGCGGCTTTTTCCTCGACACTCAAGTCTTTAGCAATTATGACGGGCAACTTGTCGTCACCCTCCAAAAATGCGTACTCAAGATGAGGAGGTAAGTCCTTGAGTTCGACCTCGGGAGGTTCATCAATTGAAGATTTATCATTTTTAGCTTCACAAATTTTAAGTTCTTTTCGAATTTCAGGCAAATACATTCCTTGAGTGGGAGGGGGTAATGATGGATCATCATTGAGAAATGCTTCAAGAAGAAGAATGTCCCCCCCTCGAGTGATAAAATAAGAGTGATTAACTTCGTGAATTGGATCATTATCAAGACGCGAGGAAAGCGTCGACTTCCTTGAGAAGAAAATCACTATCCCCGAAGGGAGTGAGGGTCGGAGAAGAGGTAGAAACGATCAGGTCATAATAAGGAGTGGGATTGCCACTCGCGATCACATCGGAGAAACTGAGAACTTCTTGAGAATACTCCTCACAAGCCATATCAATGACGTCGATTCGGTTTGCCGTCATATCATCATAATTAGAGGAGTATCTCGAAGTTTGATCAAGATTGAATGTTACGGCTTCTTTTCCAACATGAAGAGTTAATTTTCCTTCGTAAACATCAATTAAGGCACGTCCGGTCTTTAAGAAGGATCTCTCGAGAATTAGGTTAACTCGGGGATCGGCATCAAAGTCAACGACTACAAAGTCGGCCGGGAATTGGAACTTTACTACTTTTACGTAGACATCTTCGGCGATACCGATCGGTTAGGAGATCGAACGGTCCGTCAATGTTCAAGAGTCAGCAGTCGGAGTAAGTTTTGGAAGAGAAAGTTTTTTCCCTGCCACGGATAATGGCATGAGATTAATGCTAGCGCCAAGATCGGCCAAAGCTAAGCACTTATCCATTCCGGGAAAATCACACGGTATGAGAAATTTGCCGGGGTCTCTAAATTTTTTGGGTAACTTTTTGAGGAGAACCGCCAAACAATGCTCATTTAAAGGTGTTCTTGCTAATTCAAACAATTTCTCTTTTTTACTAATTAAACTCTTAAGTGTCGAGGCAAATTTAGGAATGAGAATTAAAATCCGCGAAGCTAATGTAGAAATGCAAATCTTGAAAGATTTGGTAAAATTTCTCGATTTGATTGTTAGCTTTTTCGCGGATCTTTTGGTCATTAAGTCTAGACGGATATGGAATTATTTGGTTCGTGTTAGACTTCGTTGCAATAACGGGTTGCAAACATGGGGCTCTAAATTTGGTACTTGAGGTTGAACTATGGACACCGAAGGTTTGGACGTCTTCGTACTTCAGTTTATTTGTAGGAGCACCGTGTCTTTGTCACCTCGGTTTCACGTTCCACTACTTTAGGAGGAGAAGAAGAAGTAGTAGGAATCGTGGGTCCTTTATAAGCAACACCGCTTCGGGTGGTAATACCCTTCAAGTCTTCCTTCGGGTTAGTAATGGTATTACTAGGGAGTGTCCCTGAACCCGAAGTAGAAGCGGTATTGGAATTCACGAACTTGGTAAGCATGTCCGTTAAATTGGTTATTTGGTTTTGAAAGTTTTGATTTTGATTTTGCATATTTCCCATAACTACATCATTAGCTTTGATGTAGTTTTGAAAGTCGTCATTCGACACACCTTGTGTTTGAGGAGCGGGAGCTTGGTAAGGCGGGGCTTGGTAAACCGGAGGTTGATTAACCGGGGGTCGATAAATTTGGCCTTGGTTGTAATTATTTCCCCGGTTTTAGTTGTAATGGTTTTGGTTATTTCCATGGTTTTGTTGAACGGGAGGAAAATCGGGAGGTCGAATTTGATTTGCAACCGGGGGTCGGTAACTGGTAATTCCTTGGTTGAAATTAGCCACGGCGGCTTGAGAAGCATATTCTTGAATATTGTCACGATAAACGTTGCCATCGGTGGCGGGACAATTTTGGTAAGAATGAGCACCACCGCAAGTATCAACAAACTCTCCTCGACCGTTTTACGGTTAGGGGAGCTTGGGATTGGTTTTTCTTATCGAGAAGTAAACGCTTTCACCATATCTTTAAGTTCGGCAACATCGGGAGAAATACCAGGGGTAGAATTGCTCGTACTCACTTTGGCAACAATCGGTTTGTTTCGTGAATTACGAACTTTGGATTTGCTCTCGATGATTCTTAGGCAATCTCGAGGCATTTTATCCAAAAAATTACCACCCGCGGCTGAATTCAACGAATCTTAATCATTAGAGTTCAAAGCATTGTAGAAAGTATCGAGTTGATGTAATTTCGAAAATCCATGATGTAGACATGCCCGAAGAAGATCGTTGAATCGGTCCCATGCCTCGTAAAAAGTTTCATCAAATCGTTGTTGAAATCTCGTTATTTCATTTCGAAGGTTTGTTGTTTTGGAGGGAGGGAAAAATTTGTTTATAAATTTCGAAACAAGATCATCCCATGTAAGAATCGATCGAGGGGGTTCTTTTTCAAGCCAAATCCGGGAGGCCCCCTCGAGAGAAAATGGGAAAAGCATAAGCTTAACCGACGTACTCGGGACGTTCGGGAACTTCATCGTAGAAGTGATCTTGTTGAAATATCAAATGTGAGCATGAGGGTCTTCTTTGTCATGTCCAAAAAATTGTTTATTTTGAACAAGAGTAAGCAAACCATGCTTAAGCTCAAAGTTGTCCGCGGTGATCTCGGGAACAACGATGGCATCCTCGTAAAAAACCCTCGAGGGGTTGCTTCAGGCAGCAATTTGCGCATAGTAAGATTATCGGCCATCGTTAACTCGGTGAGGAGCATGATTATCAAATAGGTTCTACATGATTAATATGGTTCAACAAAATTCGGTAGGACTTGTTGTTGTTGACGGTTGATTTACGGGATTGAGAACGATACGGTGCGCATGGCAACTTCTAAAATTATAAAATGAAAGTTTATACTATTTTTTTTTTGTTTTGGTTTTTCAACAATGTATTCACAATTTATTTTAATAACGGACAATGAGATAAGACACTTAAACCCAATAATCAACAAGCTTCTCGATAACTCTTTAAAGAGATAAACGCACAATCCTTTCGGGTCGTAGTTCCTCGGAACAACCCTCCTTATACCCCTATTATAGTTTGTTAATCTCTTAAAAGTGAGCCGTACCTCGCAAGTGACACAAAGGCAAGTTTTAAATCTTTTGTTTTGGAACTTATTATGATAATGCTCCAGTTGAGAGCATTATATTGTTGATGAATTTTTAATCTTATTTAAGACAATGTTTTTATATTTTTGGTTTTTCGTGATTTTATATTATATAAATAAAAAGTAAATGAATTTTTTTTTATATTTTTATAATAAGCAGAAAATATTCACAAACGGAAAACAATAACTTCATGAGGAAGGGTCTTCAAGTCATTAATCGTCAAACCGTAACGATATTGTCATAACACACCTCCCCAGCAACGGCGCCAAAATGATAATGACCTTTTTAGGGTAATTATATCAAATAATATAATAGAATATCAAAATATAAAATCCCCGCAAGTCAACCTAGTCAACCCTTTAGGAAAAAGGTCAACAAACTCACGGGTATGATATAAATGATTCCGGGCAAGTGTTTACCCGGGTCGTTCTCCCAACGAGGCATGAAATTGACGGTCACGTATTTGGTTTGACTTTGGATGCTTGAATAATCAAGGATTTGATTGGGTTTTCTAAATCTACGGGAAATTTAATGCAATTTACACTAAAAACACAAATTTAAACTAAAAACGCAAACGAAAATCCTAAAAAGCGACTTAAAACCCTAAGTTATCAAATTTTAATCCTAAATTGATCTTTTTGACTTTTATAAGTCCTAAGTGACTAAAATGTAAGAACAAAGAAAACTAGAACAAAAACAAAAACGATTTAAGCTTAAAAACACGAAAAATGTGAGCGGGATTCAATCTAGTTCTTTAAAAAATCAAAATCTACAATTTTAACCCTACGAAAGCAAATCTAATTTTCCTAAGTCCTAAATGTTAAAAGAAAATTTTCTAAAAAAGAATTATATTTTTTTGACTTTTTTATAATTTTTTATGAATTAAAAATGATTTTAACAAAAATTAAATGAAAAAAAAATACTAAACGGTTTATAAAAAATCTGAAAAAATTCCAAAAAATGACTTGAACTATGCTAGACCTAATAAAAATAAGTTGGACGAAACAACTTATCAAAATAAGCTGTGAAAAAGCTAAAACGTGCTTATAACTAAATGGGCCAAAAGGTGGTTAAATAAATTGATTGTGCAAAACTAAATAGAAAAGACCCAAGGGATCTTGTGTAGTAGAGGTGTGTGAGTTAAAACGTTTGGTGAGTGGGGGTTGAGGTCCCGGGTTCGAGTCCTGCTCACCTGGGACTTCCCCCAACTCCTAAATGTTTTTTATTTGCCATTTTTTATAACTTTTTAGATAAGCAATAAATAAGCAACTTTTACAAAAACACTTTTTATATAAGCCACAAATAAGCACAGAATAAGCACTAGAATTTGACAGAAAAAGCTTTTTACACTAAGAGGCTAAATGCTAAGCTGTTAAGAAATTTAAGCACTAATAAGCAATCCAAAAAGAGAAATAAGCTAACACAGAAACTTAACTACACCTAATAAGCATATATGAACGAAAATAAGCAACTAAAATAAGCTAGAATGATAGTTTCACTAAAAAACTATAATACTTAAAAATTTTAAACTAAAATGCGAATAAGCTCAAATAAGCTCTAAACTAAAGGAAATAAGCTAAAATAGACTTAAACTAACCTAATAAGCAATACTAAACCTACATTAAGCAAATGCAATAAGCTGAGAGGCTCAAATAAGCAAATAAGCTATTGGATAATCCTGCTAACCAAACAGCCATAGGGACACTTTTCCTAGCTAATATTAAGCAGAAAAAAAGGATGCCAAATGGCTCGAAACAAATACCACTAAAAGCTTGGCCAAAAAGCACTTAAAACCACTTTCAAAAGGAGTTTTGAAAACAAATAAACCCTTAAAAAGCTTAAAAGAAAAAGTGGTTTTCACACAGATTCAACACTTAGAAGATTTTTTTTTGCAATCTTAACAAAACCTCACTTTTGAGCTTAAAAATAAGCAAACAATCAGAACCTTATGACCTTAAGACCTACAAACAGATTGAGATTTGACCTCTAAGAACAAGTATCATCTTTCAAAGAACATTTTGAAATTAAGAATAAGCAACAATGAGCAAATGAAAAAGCTGTTTTTCCAAAAATAACACTTAGCAAAAAAAAATTTGACAGATTTTGGCAATAACAAAAACAACAAATGCAGACTATTAGGCTTTGGTTCTAACTTGTTTTAACACTTAAAAAGACACAAAAACATCACAAAAACTCAACAAGCAAAAATCTATATCCACTCTCAACAATCACACACACCACACTTAGTCCAATCCTCATAACTCACAGATTCAACCCAGAACTCAAACATATCATCCGGTCAAACTTACGGACTCTCTGACACATCTCTCATACACTAGCGATAACACAACTTACCAACTAAGATTACACACAGCGTAGTTAACTATAACAACTCGCGGAGCGAATCCATTTAAGTAAACGAAAGTGACCCAAAAGGTAACTCATTTGACCCATTTTGACAAGTAAAATCACACTTCCCATCACCCCACTTATATTCAAAAGCTACCCCGCCTCGTCAAACGTACAACTCGCAGACATCTCAGTCATGACATTCTTTTTCAGTAACAGACAACACAACTAATAACAAACACAGTAACACAAAAATAACATAAAACTTCGCGCGATCTCTACCACTCGAAAAACTCAAAGACAAGTCAGCAAACGAACTCAAACAAAGTAATAACTAGATGATCGCGATAACAGCACGCAAATCAACTTTATCAACCAGAGAACCTGCACGGATTAAGGATAAATAAAACAAACACAGCTTAAGAGAAACTAACTATACATAAAAACATCTGCGATTCAACACAACTACACAGCAATTACTCTACATAATACATATGCGCGAATCATACGTTCATCAACAAACACACACTTCAGACCATCAACTCTTCAGTCTCGTCTACAGCCTAGAATACATCTAGATAATAGCCACAGACACAGATTAGTCTACACTCACACAAATATCACTCCGCGCACACACACACATGACATCAATACTTCATGCTAACCATGACTACTACTTAAGACAGCTTGCCAATAATATGTATATGCAACAATAAGCCGCATACTAACAGTTAATAAGCATGAATTAGCATTAATAACAATGCTACGAGTAATAACATAAATAGGACTGGAAAATGGAACTTACAAAGCCCTTGCTTAAACAGGGCAAACAAGCTTATAAATAAGCTAATCTACAAGCTTTAGCTTGTCAAAAGACAAGCTAGTAGTGTCTATAAGCCCATCCAAGTTTGGCTTATTATCCAAAAATAAGCTGTGGTATTTTAGGGAGTGGATTTTTTTTGGTTTTTTTTTGTAAAATTTTCTTAAGTACTTTATATTTAAATTATAACAGGTCGCTTATATGATTAAACAAGAGCTTAAAGTAGCTTGTGAAATGCTTTTAACAATAAGGATTCAAAAGATAACTTAACAACTCAAATTTTCATTAAAGATAAAAAGTTTACAAGACTTGGAATTTTAAAGACAATAATTAAAATGACTGAAAAACTAAAAACTAGGTTAAAAACGACATGCCTCATTCGGGCTTACAAAGTCCTATTTATATAGAGACTAAGAAGGTTCTAGGATGTGTGTTTCTTGTGTGAGACATAAGAGGGTTGTGCTTCATGTGTGAGTAGCTCAAAGTCTTCATCTCAGCCATTGATTATGAGTAGTGCCCAAGCCTTTAAATCCTAGCCATCAAATTTTTGTCTTCATTCCTTGCCGAATGAGCTTGCAAGGGATTGCCAAGGTGTCATTTGTTGGTTTGTGTGGTGGGATAAGGTGTGAGGTGTGTAGAGGTGTTGGTCGACAAAGTTGAGAAGAAAGGGGAATAGTACTGGTTCATTTTGGCGGGTAGTGAGGAAGATGTACAGTAATTTTGATTTGGTGCAGGGTAAGTGTTTGGTGGTTTGGCAAGTTTAGTCCCTCAATTTGTTATATGTGTTTGCAAGTTGAGTCCTTGTACTTCGCATCTTTAGCCCTTGAAGTTGGTAATTGTTTGCACCGTTAGTCCTTTTAAGGACTAACAGAGTTAAGGTTAAGGGGTAACGGGTGTAGGTTTATGGTTTGGGCTTGGGACTTGGGTCGAGTGTTATAAAAAGGGAACTTGGGTTTTTTATAAGTCTTTAAGTCTTTATAATGTTTAAATGGGCTGACTCGGCCTATTATATAGGTACGGGTTGGCCCATTTAACATTTCTTCGATATCGGCTCCGCCTTTGACTTTGACTTTGTAAGGGTTGACTTTGACTTTTTGACTTTTGACTTTTCTTTCATGTTTTTTCCGTTCTCGTGCTCAGTTTTGTCGTTTTGGATTCGTTTTTGTCCTTTTCTTAGATATCCGTTACCTGCATAGTAAAAATGCAAAACATACAAATACGATGTATTTTTGGTATGTTTTTTGTCATTTAAGTCTGGTTTTAATGGAAAATGGTATGTGTAATTAAACACATACCAGTACACGTTTGTATAATTAGTGTAGACGTCTAGAGTTTAGCCTTAAGGATCTTTGATCCCTGTTACTACTTAGAGTAACCGATCTATTCTGATCAAATAGTATTTGGGGCTGTGTTGATTAATAAAGAAAAACCTTGAAGTAACTTTGATTTGTGTTTATTATTTCCGCTGTGCAATTTATATCATTGTTACTATATTATCCTAGATGAGGTCTAAACAACCTCGAGATTAAACGATCAAAGAACCTATCACGTGTTGTAGGTTTCCACAAAGAAAAAGCTCGTAGGCGTGGTAAGGTGTATAACTGGGAAACTACTACGTATGGTAAGATCTGGGATAATGAAGACGTTCACGACCTCAGATCTGTTGAAACTGAATTCCTAACTATAGTCTTTAAGGACACGTTAACATCTGAAGCAACACTCTCGTGTGAGCCTACGGTAAGTTCTCTTAACGATGAAATTGACTTTAGAATATCATATGACGAATCCGACGATGAAGATTGCACAGTAATTTTTGACAAAAATTAGTTTTCTTATAAAATAATTTATGTCAATAATTTTAAAATGGATTCGGAAAATGATAATGAAAAAGTCAATATGCCTTTGCTTCTATCACCCGAGCCTACGTTCAGTTGTTTTGATGATTTAGACTTCTTTAATGATCTTGAAAATGAATTTCCAGCCATTGTTTACAATGATGCTCAAACGTCTAAATTAAATTTCTTAACTGAACCCACTTTAATTCCTCAACATATCGATGAATTTGATTTGAAAAATGAAACATCATTGTCCAAATGTGATGAAGAGGAACAAAAAGTTTTATACTTTAATGATCTATTTCCTTTTAACGTAATTTATCCCAATTATTCAAAATCGGATAAGGACAATGATGATGATAAAGTCGATATTAAACACTCTTCGGGGGATTTATCTGTCAAACCATTACCTGATTTAATAAAAACTGATGTTGGTGCCTATGCACATGGGTCAAATAAGCTTTTGGAAACAAGTCATGATACATCTAATAAATTTTTCAAAACTGAAACTTTTATCAAGGGATTAAATTTTAATAGTATGACTTGGAATCATCTTAACAAAGAGATGTCATTCATTTTCCTAATAAAGAATCTGTATGTGCCATTTGGCATCCCGTTCGACCCTAAATTATTTTATAAGGATGGGATTAAATTGGGGCACGTCTAACTTAAATATTTTTCTGTAAACAAAAGTGCTTCCCGAGAGACAACCCGAAATGTATTTTTAATTTTTTTATCGAGTATGTCTTCCCAGATTTTCTATACGGCATATCCAAACCCCATGGATATGGCGTATTGACCTTCTGGACGTTATCCAGTCTTTATTTTCAGCACAGTCTATACGACGTATTCATTAAATGAATACAGCGTATACAGGTATCAATACGACGTATCCTGGGGAGTGGATATAGCGTATCGGCTTCCTGTACAGGTATTTATTTCGAGTCTAACCAAACGAATACATGAAGATAGAAATGCATTTGTTTTCTGAGAAATTATACAGGACCTCGTGAAGAAAATATCAACGAATATTGGTGAAGAATTTACGAATCTAGAAATCTTGAAGTGTTGGAGTCTTGAAACCTCAAGACGATTGTTCAACATAAAATCTTGCTCATAAACGCAAATTGGACTCTCATGTCGATCCGAATGAATCATTCTTTCCATGGAGGCAAAGATTTGCCTGTTAGGTAAGAGGATAGCAAGTTACAAAGAGCAAAAATCAGGGGAGTTTCTCATTCAAATTCTTTTTAAATTCCCGTATTTAATGTTTTATATATACAACGAGGACGTTGTATAATTCAAGTGGGGGATGGAATTAGAATGTTTACTTGTCCTATTTTTCACACTAAAATGCTTAAATTTAAAAAAAATCAAGCTTACTTTTGTGAAATTACTTGATACATTAACCCGCACACAATAACCCTTGTTAGATATTGTGAGAATTTAACCTTTCCGTTTCCAAATATTTACCCAAATTCCATAAAATATGAGTGTGCCGGTGATGTTGTAGACTTTAGAACTTGGCTTGGTATATCTATTCGAGACCACAATAATGAGTATTATGGATTTAATTGGAGTAACTTGTTTAAATTGGTAAATCTTAGGATTACAACCAAATCGCCTATACATGTTGTTTATTAACTAACTACACCGGTTAGTTAACCTCCAGTTTAAACCCTTCCACTCTCATCTTTAAAGTGATGATCCACTAGAACAACCCGTAGAGCCAATCCTTTAGGAATTTACACCAATTATTTGTTTCGTTACACCCTTACACCTTAACCTACCCTGTTAGATTAAGTTTAATTTACAGTTGCTAGTTGCTTAAAGTGTAAAGTCTGTATTTCCCGAGTCTTGTGTCATTTTCTATCTTTGGTGCGGTTGGAAATTTGCACATTGCAAATGAGAATGTATATTAGTAGTCAAAGCTCATGTGATTTTACTACATTCACAATTAATGGTGAATCCGAAGAACGAAGAAATTACCGAAGGAATTATCCGAAATTATTATGATCGTGAAGATGGTGAAACTACACCGAGATTTGAAATTTAGTTGTTGAAAAAAAATTGAAATAAAAAAAGTTTGAAGATAATCGTTTCGCGAAAGAGCATTACCGAAGGAATTATACGAATGATCGATTATTCGTTGATACGTCAACAAAAATCAACGATGTAGAGTATTGTACAAAGTGGAAGATATCGCCACTTACCTTGTAGAGTATGTAAAGTTTTGGGATGATTGGGAAGTTGATCGTTATGGGAACGCTAACTTAGGTTGTTTTTTTTATCTATGATCAAGACGTTGTAAATAGTTGTGTCTTGTCAAAAAAAACGGTCAGGAAAAAAAAGTCTAGGCAACTTGGTACTTTAAGCCGTTAATCTATTTTTTTCTTATTTTTATTTAAACAACAATTACTTCCCTCCTTCCCACCAAAGATATAACCTCAGTTTTTACGTGAATGAGAGCCATACGAACATGCATGTCTATTACGGCATTCCAGTCATGTATGTTCGTGTCTGTACCTGTTGGTTTATACCATTTGGTGAAAGTTAAAAGGTTCTAACCCTACTATCATTCTTCATCCTAACCATTCTTAAATCGAAATGGGATGTGATCGAATACTACTCCATTCTTCCTGGCGTTCCTGGTGTTGTAAATGTGTGCTTCAGCTGCACCTTGTTGGAGTGGTACTTCTGGTAAAGATATTTAAATGAACAAACCGTACGCCTATCCATACAAAAACCCATATTTACACTTTATAAACTTGTTACTCCCTTGGCTTTTAGTTGGTGTAGATTGTAATCCTTGCCAAGCTTAAGATAGAATACTCGTCATGACCGAGCAATTGAGCGAATTAGTTACATGTTACCACATAGATTAGTGAGTGATTTGAGTGTTTTCATCTTCCTATTTCGTGAGGATTTGTTGTGTACTTATAATAATCTAATAAGTGCTTAAACGGAAAATATCCTTAAAGGATACATTTTTATAAACTTCTAAAGACTACTTGAACAATATATTTCAAGGTGGGGGATAAATGTGATGACATCAAATAAAGTCTATTTTTATAAGCAGCATTTATCACATGTAATTAACCCAATTATTTAACTATTGCAAAGATTTGTTTTCTTTAATCGATTGTATTTGAGAATTGCAGTAATATGGAGTACTCTGGTGAAGAATTAGCAAAAAGGCACACATTTTTGGAGCAAAAAATAAGAATCTAAAAGTTAACTGATTTTAACATACAGTTCCAATACGCCATATTATTCTAGACCTGTACGACGTATCCAAGACTTTGACGAATCAAAAGACCATTGCCTGACTTTGAAGAATATGCCGTATCCACATCAACGATACGCCGTATACAATACTTTGGTCAACAAAGAAGAACAAGCTGGATTTACCCAATACGTCGTATCCATCAAGAAGATACGGCGTATCCATACCTACACTTCACCAGATGCCACGAAGAATTCAAGTCCAATACGCCGTATCCATGAACTTCTATACGTCGTATCCAAGGATTATTATACACGAAGATTCTGAAAGATATCAAACGTGGTCCCTACTCCAAGAAAGCTCAATACGCCGTATCCCACATCGGTGGATACAACGTATCGAACTAACTATCAGACAATATATATATACGACCCAAAACTCAGTTTTATGTATGCAAGTGAATCCCTAAACCACCAAGTCGACCAAGAGATGATCAGAAGAACCTAGAAGGTTAGAAAAGAGCCTCAAGATCATAGGAAAACTCTTGTAATCTTCGAACAACTGAATACGTGTTCGATCGAGGTTTCTTTACTTTAATCGTTCATATATCAAACCGTGCATATTTTTACAATGACTATCGGTTGATACCTTTATGTATCAGCCATGTTTATGAAGATCTAATGTTTGGTTTGTATATCTCGATTGCTTAATTTATCGTTGATTGTTGTTTATGTTTATCAATTTAAATTCGTTTATGTGCTTAAGTATGCGACCTATCATTCAACTAGGTCTAGTCCTACATATTTAATGCGCTGCAACTTCGGTGTTGTTTGGGCGTAGGCTAAGAGTCCGGGATAGCTCTCCATATTGCAATTTATATATCTAGAATTATAGGATCACAAATATTGATCTATCTTTGCCTTTAGAATAGTGAGCTTAGTTGGACTAGTTGGTGACCTTAGGATTAACGAGTACGTTCTTATTCCATAGGTAAAGACTTGGACAATGGACTACTAGTATATAAAGAGCCGTTAAGCAGTAAGTGGGTAAAGTCTCCATGAGCTAGGGTTTAGTAAGAGCACCATTATTAACCTCATAAGATAGATTATAATCAAAAAACGCTTGTTTATGCGGATGCGTCTAATTGTGACAGGATTAGCGTGTCTAGGTCTTAGGATGAAGTCTTGCCTAAGTCTAGGAATGATATGTCATTCGAGATAAGACAATCATTGCCCTAAATAAACAAACCTACATTTTATCGGAATATTCATGGTTGATACGTTTTCCTTACATTAGTTCTTGACCGCTTCTCTATTGTTTTCTTGTCTTCTTGTGTGTGTTTTACTTGTCATCAAAACCTTAGGTTAGATACACAAAACCGTGCCAATCTCTCAGGCTGAAACCCTCCTTTTACATTAGTTTTAGGTTTAACTTAGATAACTAAAATACTGATAGAATTAGGAATTAACGTTCTCGCTCTTAGTGATTGACACCTTACTTACCACGAAGCTTCATCTGAACGGGTACACTGCCCGTTAAAGTGTTGTTTTTAGGTATAGTCGGCATAAAATAAATAATAAAACTTGATACTTAAATAACACCTACACAACGACACATTAGTAATCTCATGGCTTTCCCATATTCTCCAACTATCATTGCATGATTCATCATCACTGATTAAGCCTTCCATGATAGCTTTATTTTTTAAAGCTTGTTCTTTTAGCTCGCTATCCTTCAAGGCTTCGTACCATTTATAATCTTGGTAATGGAGCAAGTTTCCGACTATGTAAGCTCCAGGTAAGTTTCCTTCATTACAGTATCCATCATTCTTCTAACTATATGTTGGTCATTCCAAACATCCAGTTTTATAATTGAAGGGCTTACAATAATGCTTAACTGGTGTGGGTTCAGTCCAAACTCCAGTGTAAGTCCATGGTTTCTCATCAACACATGGTACATCTCTGTTCCATTCGTAGATCCAATCATCCTTATATTCCTCACAAGTCTTGAATCCCTCAATGTCCTTAGTAAGTAAGTCTAGATCGATTTGCAAAAGATAGTTAAATTCTTTGAAGGCCTTGCACATAGGCGTCTTAAAATCAAATATATTAGTGTTGATCCTAAAGACTTCAGCAACTTTATCTTTATTATCAGAGAACTCTTTAACTGTGAGCTCAACTTCATCATCTCATCTAATCCAGTAAATCCATAATGCTTTCTTTGTATAATGATCCATCATCTGGTAGTTAAAATTTTTTGACCCCAACCATTCAGTAAATGCAACATCAGATGGATCATATCCCATATCATAATCAGCTTCACGCGACACTCGTTGCTCCGAATCATCATCCTTGTTTGAGTCACGTGGGATGTTAGAAACATCAACTTCATATGTGAATAAATCATCATCCATTCCGCTTATCCGGTTGAATTCTTTGTTGAAAACTTCAAGTGATGTACCACAAGTGAGCGAAACATCTTTGTCATTAGATCCTCAAGTTTCTCGAACTCTCCTTTGATTACCTTTGTCATTCTTAACTAAAAAATAACCAGTAAATCATCAGTAGAACCAGCGGGAAAAAGGTGTTAAAAAAAATTGAGCTTTAAGTTCGAGAGTGGAAAAGAACTTTATCAGATGATCGATACGTCGTATTCAATAGAAGTGAATACGCCGTATTAATCAGTTGAATGAATACGCTGTATTGGACAGAAAGTTGGATACGCCGTATCCGATGGAAGTGGATACGGCGTATCGGGTTATCTACCAGAACAGTGTATTAAGAAAACAATTAAATTAAACACACAAATATACAAGCAAATAATTAAACTAACAAATATACAAAATTTAAAGAAAATACAAGAATATACACTAATATAATTTACACTACTCTTAAGGGTTAGATCTAATCTAATAACCAAAATATAAAATAATAATCAAGATTAAATTCTCACTCCCCGGCAGCGGTGCCAAAAACTTGATGTGTCGTTGTGTGGTGTTTATTTATGAAAGTTCAAGTTTTAAATTTATATTTTGTCGACTTAACCAAAAACAACAATTTAACGGGCAGTGTACCCGGTCGGTGATAGATTCGTGGTAAGTAGGGTGTCAAACACTTAAAGCGAGATTAAATCTTTTAATTTATTAATACTTTGGTTTACTAATCTAAGTTAATTATAATCTAAGTCAAACCTATGCTAAACCTATGTTAGTTCTAATCCTAATTCTAATAGGTTAAAAGGGGGGTTTTCAGCCTGAGAGACTGGCACGGGTTTGGTGGGGAATTTTTTAACACCATCTCTTAACATGCTAATCAACAACTTATGATCGAAACTTTCAATCAAACACTATAATAAAAACCGATATAGCAAATAAAGAATGTAACGATCTACTTCATACGTGCCTCATTCAGAAAAAGAGTACAAATCGGTCATCGCTGAAAAATTAGTAGATCACTACACCAAGAGGATAGCTATACCTCCATGTCAAGCAACACACAACAAAATCATGTTGGTATCAACATCGGCACTCTTTTGGCTATCCATTTTCGGTAGACTCTCTCTTCTATTGTGTAACACCCCCAAAAATGGGTCGCAGCAGAATGTGTTTTCTAGAGTGTTACTTCATAAGTACATTGCACAAGATATAAGCGAACGACCTCTAAATGAGTCATTTGAAAAGTGATCTCATTGATTTAACCAAAATCTGAATTTGTTATAACGTTGGTCCCAAATTTTGCATCAATAATGTAAGACTAAAATAATACAACGAGGTTTGTTTGTAGAAATCCATAAATGTAGTCTTGTAAAGTTTAGACTCCAATGCACATCAAGTAAGTCAAGCATCTAATTCACCTGATAAAAACATGCTTAAAAATATCAATATAAAGTTGGTGAGTTCATAGATTTTTGTAAGTACAAATGTTGGATCAAAGGTTTGTAAAGAGTATATGACCATTTCAATCGTTATAATAGTTACCAAAATTGTATGCATAAATGTTGAAATCAAAGATGTGTATGACTATTGTATCCCATACGATAGTCACAAAAAGTTGAGTATAATTGGAACAAAGCGGTTGTAAAGTATGCATGACCATTGTAACCAATACATAGTCACCATGTGTGATTACGATTTCACTCCTAAGTTCATGAAACTGCGACGTAGACTTATATGTATGCCACTTTATTCAAGGCACAGTAAGAGTTCATGAGTATGTAGTTGTTGGCCCTGTAGACACCAATCCAATCGTGTTCCGACATGATATAACGTTCGTTTGTCCAGTGATAGCTAATCACCTGAACGGGGATTGTCAATCCCGAATAGATCTATTTTATAACATTCGCGCTTACCCTCCGAGTAATTTACAGTTCATGCGACTTAAGCTAATCCGTAATCATAAGAGTAAAGTATAGTTGTTGCGTCCATAAGTAAAAACAAGTATTTCATCTCACCGTGAGATATGCAAATGAGTGTATAACAAAGTTGTAACAAGTTTGCAATGAGTATGTAAACAGTTTCATCAATGTGTATGTAAACGAGTGTGTAACCAAGTTACGAAATCAAGTATGCAATCAAGTATGTAAAAGAGATTGTAAATGAATATGTAAACAAGTTGTAACAAGCATGTATTCTCCCTCGATATTTGTAAAGTAAATATAAAACAAGTTAAAGAGGGGCTATAAACTCACCTTGAGTGAGTAATTCGACAATGTAAATCAAATGCGTAAAAATGCGTCACAAATACGCCCGAATGCAACCTAATTAATTATAGGTCGTATGATTACTAAGTACCTTGAATATCTAATACCGTATATAATTCTATATAGATACATCACCATCTATTCGTATTAGTGAAATCATATTTATAAAGTAAAAACGTTTATAAATATCTCTTTAGTAAAAATGGCGTAACTTTATCGTAAAAAGTCCGTTTCTTACGTTTCTTATGTCCACGCTTTCGTATTAAGATGAGTTATTGAAATATTATAATTTCATATTTTAAGTCCTTTGGTGAACAGTACTTTTTACTGTTCATACACTTTTATAAATTTATTTTTATAAATTTAATTGTCGTAAACTCGTAAATGTCGTATCTTATTCGTTTTAACTCCGATTTTAGTGATTCTTTCGAGCAAGTCTTCGTAATTAAAAGTTTTATCTAATTAATGTATTTTCCAAAATGTATCTGGGATGAATAGTGATTTTTACTGTTCATAGTTTATAAAATTATTTTTATAAACTTTAATTATCGTAAACACAGAAAAATCCATAACTCCTTCGTTATTGATTGAAAAATTATGATTCTTAATGTTTTGGAATCCTAAAAATATGTACTATCTAAGAAAAATATCCAACATTTTATATCAGAGGTGGTTTGTAATGAGTTTTTATAAAATTTCTTTTATAAACGCGTTTATTATCGTGTAACTTGCAAATGGCGTATCTCCTTCGTTATAAATCGTTTTTTCAAGTTCTCTACATGCCTACGATCGTTGTAACTTGTAGTATTTTATAAAAATATAAAATAATAATGTTATATTTCGAATTTACACAGAATTGTTTGGGTTTTTAGTTAATAATGTGTTTAAACTTGTTTTTGTAACTTTTTAGTTTAGTAACTTGTTACAAGTCCTCTACAACCATTTATATCCCATGTCCTACATACTTACTGTCCTTAGTCCATGATTTATCCAATTATTATTCAAGATAACAAGATCAACAAGTCCTTATACTTATAAACTTATTAGGTAACTTTTAAAACCATTAGTTTATATATACTTTTTATACATAAACTACACTTGTGCAATACTTATACTTCCATTCTCACATTATATTAACATCCATATAACATAAGTAAAAGTGTACCAAATTATAATCAAGTGTAAAAATCCATTTTTTTAAAGTAAATAAGTTTCCTATATGGTAATTAACAATATAAACATAATATACATATGAAATCACAAATGTAAAGAGATTAAAGTTTTTAGATAACCTTAATATGATGTAAGATGATGAACAATAATGTCTAAACCCTTGTTTAGCAAACAAACCCTAGCTTCCAAGTTTATGAAAACCCTAATCCATAGAAAACCCTAATCTTTCATTTTCTTTGCTTAACCCTTTTAAATGCTTTATCAAGCCTTCAAACCTTCTTGGGATATCTTAGATATGTTGTAGGAACACTTGTATATATTGTAAATAAATTTTGTATGGATTTGTGAAGGTGTTTGTGTTGAGCCATGGGTAAGAGAAAGAGAGATTTTGTAGTTTTTCACTAAGGAAATGAAGTGTGTGTGTGTTCTCTTCTAGTATAAGCCTTATATACATCTTTGACTAGTCATTTACCACTTGTATAAGTCTTAAGACATGTTGAGGGTTTTAAGGAAGTCTTGGTCAAGATAGCTTAGTCATGGTCTTAGTTATTATGAGTTATAAGTTGTACAAGTCTTGAATAAGTGTTTGTGTGCTCTTGGTTCCCTAATATGGGAGTCATCCCATGAAATTTAGGAGGGGGAGGAAGTATTAGTTGGTTTTTGATCTTTTATAAAAGATATTTTGCATACTTGAAGTTATAAGTTGGTATAGGTAAATTATAATGTGTATACTTGTAACATTTAGTGTTTACTTGGTTTCCTTTATGTACAATTCAGCTACCATGAGTAACATAAGTGAATTTTTATAAAACTTTGAGTATTTGTTATATTTATGGGTATTTGTTGAAGCGTAGAAAAGTTTTGGTGGTTCCGGGAATGCCTAACGTATTTTATCGCGAAACGTAAACACTTTACGTAACCAATAAAAATAAAATGTGCAAAGTTTAATAATTATCCTCTAAATAATTATCTAACACTTGCTTGACGTAAACTTTTATTTGTTTGGTGCCCGTTTACGTTGAATGTTGATTTTTAGTTTACGCGATTTAGCTAAAAGTTTAAAATTAAAAGCAAACGCGTACGAGACTAAAAATAAATAGTGGATTAGATGACGTCGTAAAATGACCTAAAAATTCGGATTGTTACATATTGTTTTGTTAATGTCATTTATATTTAAATCACCAATGCTAGTAACCGCTACACTAGTAACAATCGCCATCCTGCAACAAAACATATAATCATTAGACAATCACCGCAAAGATGCTGCCATGTGTATCTTTAACAACGTAAAGACAACAATCTCTATATTATGCAAAAATTTCAACTAACAAAATGCAATTGTAGCATTTGCATATTTTCTTAGAATTTCATATCTGAGTATAACACTAACAAGCAAATTAAAAAATTATCTGAACACTTGCGAGTAACGAAATAAGGCATACCATAAACGAAAAATGAGAAACACCAGCTGCTCTTATAAGACAACAGAAAACAAAAAACGACCACATATCAAAAGGCTTGCTTTAACCGCAAAGACAATCCTAAAAGCTCAAAACAACTTCCACCACCTTTCTTATGCCAAAACATGAAAACACAACAGTGATATATGTTTATTATTGCATCCATAAGCATGCAACAACAAATATACATTTTTCAAACCCTTTAGAACTTTAAAAACAAATCAAACGCGGCATGGTCAGAATCCTAATAGTTAACATTGAAAAAAGAGTTTAAAACCAAAAAACAGAGCAAAACATACATATACACACATCGATAGCCACGCAAAACAATCATCTTTAGAGCACAAGGTACGGTGGCTGATGGCTTGAGCCATCGGCGAAAACGCCAGCCCACGACGCGAGAACCACACCGTGGGTGGCGTTTTCACCTCTCGCGCAGCCACCACCAGCCGAGATGGTGGGCAAGAACCGTACCATGCCTTGCGTTTTCCCCTTTTTTCTGGCGTTTTCGTTTTTTTTAATTAATCATTTTATCCATGTGTGTATGCGTCTAGTTGCAGGTAGGTGAAAGGGGGAGGGGGGAAGAAGAAGGGTGGGAGTGGGTGGGGTTTTTTTTTTACTTTTTCATTTTAAACCTTATAGTTATATGTTTACATCACTAACCCCTAATGTATTTTTTAAATAAGTTTTTTTAACTTTATGTATTTTTTTTATATAAATGAATTTAAAAAAAGTGAAAAAAATAAAGTCCCCATAACACCAAAGATTGTGATGTTGACTAGGGGGAGTGTTTTTGGTGTTATGTGGTGTTTTGGTGTTATGGGAAAAAAGTGGTAATGTGGCATCACTTTTTACCACGGCTTGAGCCATGACTCAGCACTGTACCTAGTGCTCTTATTATTACTAACAACATCGTGATTAACCAAACACATGAATATTATCGTCATTTTAAAACAACCTATGATATGCGGTTTAAAAACAAAAAACATAGCAAAACCATACATATACACACATCGATAGCCATGCAACAAAAATCATCAACAATTTGCTAGCAACCTCAGTGATGATCAAATACATGCACATTATCGTCATTCTAAAACATCCTAGAATAAGCAACAATAATTCGACACAAAACGGGAACTGATGTTAAAAACATGAATCGAAGAGTGATCTAAAACCCTTCAACCTTTTGGGTCTTAGTTTCCGTCCTCATTTAATGACTTATAAATCATACAGTACAATTTTAGCAAACTCTTTCTCTAACGTTTTGTTTCTGATCCTCAACATGTTAAAGTATATGATTTTCTCTGATTTCCTCTGATTTCGCTAGAAAAACAAAAAATAACTTGTGATGTTAGTGATGTTAGTGATATACGCAGCAATCACTAAACACCATTTGTAAAGAAGTCCAAAATTTGTACATGCACATAATAAACCTAAAAAAAGAGCTGTTTGCTTCTGGTGTGGTGGCTATCATTTACAAACTATACAGATTTAAATCTTGGGCAATATAAAGTTTTATAGATTGAGAGTTCTGATTTATTAAATTCATTACATTGTTTAACTAAGAAAGGAATAAATGTTTAAAGTTAAAGTTGGTTATAAATATGCATTTTCACTTTTCAAGTTATTCTATACAACATTGAACGTTCTTTCTTTTTCTTTTTTGTTGATCATGGTTTTCGGCTTTCTCCTCGACTAATTACTGGGTTTTAGCTTACCGTCACACGATATTAAACCGGTAAAATTCTCCCTTTTCGAAAGGACGACTTGACCACTTTAAAACACAAAGCTCGTTTAAATGAAGTTCTTGATACTAGAACATGAATAAAACGAGGTTCGTAACCCGCGCGCTGCTGCGAAACGCGCGGGACTATTTTTGCAACGGACCGATAACGCAAGTACTATTTGACAGTCGTTGGGACTCACCTTGCAACGAACCGATAATCTTAAAAAATATTTCCGTAAATATTTTAATTATATATATTAAACTTCAACATTTTTTTATAAAATCGTACGCATGTCAGAAACATTGCAATACTGGGCTCATTTTGTTCGCAATTCGACGATCTTTACAGTGACATTTTTTTCAAATGAATCGATAGATAGGCACTCTATATTTGATAAATAAAGTTTGTTATATAAAAAGGTCGTAAATAGGTTAAAGTTAAAGGTCGGTTTTGTAACGTTTAGCATACTTGAGGGTACGTTTTGAAAATTGTTTTATTTTAATATATATTAAACTTCAACATTTTTTATAAAATCGTACGCATGTCAGAAGCACTGCAATATTTAGCTCGTTTTGTTCGCAATTCAACGATCTTTTCAGTGACATTTTTTTCCGAATGAATCGATAGATATACGCTCCATATTTGATAAATAAAGTTTGTTATACAAAAAAGTCGTAAATAGGTTAAAGTTCAAGGTCGTTTTATAACGTTTAGCACACTTCAAGATGGCTTTTGACAATTTTTTTTCCATCGTGAAGGGTGAAGAGTATCTATACTACATTATAATGGAAATTTCACATATTCTTGAAAAGAGTAAGAATTAAAAAGTTAAAAAATGTACAAGCATTGAAAACTAAATGTACAAGCTTTGAAAACTAGAAATCTTGACATTAAATATGTGATGAAAAACTTAGAAATGTACAAGCCTTGAAAACTAAATGTACAAGCCTTAAAAACTAATAATATTGACATTAAATGTATGATTGTTAATTTCATTGAATACTAATTGTTAATTTGAAAGTTCAAATTAATAGCCTCATGCCTATATAAATCTATTATACCCATGACAAAATTCTCATTCACTCATCTCTCTTCTCTAACCACCATCGGCTGCCCCCATCACCATCGGTTTCTGCCCCACCGCCGCCAGCTGCAGCCGCTCGCCACCGTCGCTAAAATGTTTTTAGGTATTTTTTTAATATTTTAATAGATTTTTATGATTTGGCATGTTTAGAGGGCTTTTTGTTATATATTTTGAAGGTTTATGTTTTTAAATGTTTTTTTATAGATGGAACGAGTGTTATGATAATGAAGATGAACTACAATAATTTAGGCATAAGGCATGACAATAAGATAAAGTATACAAAGAACGTGAAGAAAGCTATTGGATTTCGCATCTTCGCACCGGTATATTCTATCTAAAAGGTCATGAAGTGGTGATGAATGAAGTTCCTGATGGTGCTGCAAGCTTTGCATCCAGTTATTGGCTTAGGAACAGCGACATGTATCGAGTTTAATTACTCTTATCAAACAATAAACGTTACATTTAAAAGATACATTTTTACGTGTGTATGGTACTCGTGTTATGTAACTTTTATAAACTAACATTGAATCGACAAATGTAAGCATGATTATCATTTGTCATGCACAAATTATTAGTCTATACATAATTATTCTAGGCGTGTCATATTTTAGTATGTTTATTTTAGACGTGTTATATTTTTAGCATGATTAGATTTTCATTAATCTCCATTAGTTGGATCCTTAGATGTAGGATTAGTCTTGGGCTCAAGCCTTATCTATCTATATCTATACTTATATTATAAAGCATTTTTCACCCATTCTTGAAAAAAGTAGGATGTTGAAAGTTGAAAAATGTATAAGCCTTGAAAACTAAATGTACAAGTCTTGAAAATTAAGAATCTTGACATTAAATGTGTGACGAAAAACTTAAAAATGTACAAGCCTTGAAAACTAAATGTACAAGCCTTATAAACAAATAATCTTGACATTAAATGTGATTGGTAAAATTTGATGACTTAACAAAAATATCTTGGTCGGATTTAATGACATTAAATGTGTGACTGGTAAATGATTTGTAATATGGAATTCTTAGTGGCTGATAAATACAAGTTGACCTGTTTTACGATCAGAACCGGTTGAACTTGCTGGGTCGAACCGGGTTTCAAAACATTATGTTTAATCTCCAAACCATCAAACTTTTATTATTTTCTGTTTATAACCTATAAACTTTTTTTATCACTACAATTATTTACCGCTAAGAATTTCCGCCGCTATGCGCGGGTACTCGTCTAGTTTTTTAAATGGCAGCGGACAGCCCAATTTCTAGTGAACGATATAAAGTTATAATTCGCAACAAAAGGTTTTTAGTTTGAGTTTTGCTACATTCATAAACAATCCACAAACAAACATCCACAAACATGTGTTGTGATGTTTTGATTGGTGTATTTTGATACACTTTCTCTCTCTTCTTTTTGATTTAGTCAATCACACATAGACAACACATGTTTGTGAATGTTTGTTTGTAGATTGTTTGTGGATATAACAAAACTCTTTTAGTTTAGCAAAACGTGAATACTGAATCAACTAAAATGTGGTAGCTATCTCGATCGGGACAGTATGTGTTATACTGTGTACCCATATTTATCTTTTTAACAAAATTTACATGCATCTTCATTATTTTGTACTAAGATTTAGACGCACATGTTACATAAACCCCATGATTAATTTTATCTTTTAAAAAGGCAAGCACTTGTAGAAGGTTATATTTGTGATAGGAAACTCTGGAAATATTTTATTTTGGGTGAGCAACTTCTGTAATTTTTATTTATAAGAGATGAAGTTAGCTTTGCCCCATATTATGATTTCTACATGACTACATCTATGTGCAACTTACTACTCCCTATGCCGAATTACCCACTTACCGAAATAAATAAAGAAAAACTTAATGGGTGCTTTAAGCTTATTTGCGGCTCATTTGACGTGGATCACGTCATATATATAATCTAATTTTTTGGGAATATTTGTTTGACTTATGAGCTTATTATTACTTAAAAATGGTTAAATAGAAATAAAATTGAATAAGCCAGAAAAAAATAAGCTTGTATTAGGCGAGTCAAATAAGCTTAAAAACACAAACTATTCATAAAAACTATCGGAGCATCGGCTATGGTTGGCTGACTGTTACCAACGAGAATTTTAGAAAACCGCACGTCCGCACTTCGTTATGGTCGTACACATCTTCAAATTGTTTTAAATTATAAAAAGTTTTAAAATTTTGAATCATGTAAGGATTTGGTAAGGTTTTTGTGTTTAACACTTTTTATCTAAACGGCACCATTAAAACAAAAGGGATCCGGGCCACTTTCTCCCTTTCCGTATGCCAACATGAGAACAGCAACCCAAGGCTGACGTTGAGCATAAATCCCATGTCGATCTTATGCCAACGGCAGAATGCTTGCTCTTAAGTTGAACTCCAATAATAGTATAAAGTTATTATACCTTTATATTAAATAGGGGTGGCAATTCGGGTCGGGTTCGGGTTGGCGTGTTCGGGTTAACAGGTTGGCGGGTCAGAATACCCAAACCCGAACCTGACCCATTTAAATAATCGGGTCAGCTATGTCAACCCTAACCTGTTTAAACATAACCCGAACCTGACCCATTTAACATGTTTTATGTACAAAAGTTAACACATTACACAGGTTAAACAGGTTAAATAGGTATGTGGGTCGACCCGTTTAATTCATTTACCCGTATTAAAATATATATAATTTTTAATTTAAGGAAAAATCTTAAACGGATTGGCGGGTCGACCCGATTAATTTATTCTCAACCCGAACCTGACCTGTTTAATAAACGGGTTAGTATTAGAGGTTAAATAAGCCCAAGCCCGGTTTGTGGGTTTAGGGCATTAGGGTTTGCACTATTATAAATAGTGATCAATAATAAATTATAACATACGGGTTTATCATTGTCTAACATGGTATCGGAGCATGTCTGATCCTTAGACCTAAGTAACTACGTTGAGCCGCCTTCACTAAACCACCCCGTCAAACACTAATCCTCTCCGCTAAACAATACCTATTCTTAAACCCTTTTTTTTCCACCGATCCAACAATAATCAAAACAAAAAAAAACAGTCAACCACAAGTTATAGTTATTGGATTGGTTCAATATCCATGTGTTACTTTTTTTTTATTTCGGAGGATCAATACTACATCGCTTAAACCTTTAAACAACCGATTCATAATTAATAATTGTTAGTGATTTGTGTTGGTGATTTGTGCTAAGGTCACAAATCTATACAATCGTGATTTATGTTGGTGATTTGTGCTAAGGTCACAAATCCACACAATCATATATTGTTGTTCGTGCTTCGGTTATATTGGTTTATCCGGGTTTATCAGTTCGTGACTTCAAGTTTGAAGATCTGTTTGAAGACGCTTGGTGGCGGATGTCATTAATGTTTTGTTTTTTTTTCTTTTCTAGTAGACTACTTCAGTCCGAGCTTTCGCGATTTCGCCGCTCGGACTGCAGGGGAGTATTAGTGAATAAATAGGCCCAAGCACATTTGTGGGTTTAGGATATTAAGGTTTCACCATTATAAATAATGGTCATTAATAAGATTTTACCTAAGGGGTTTTCATTGTCTAACATGGTATCAGAGACAACACCCTAAAACACCAAACCCTAATTTCTTAGTCAGCCGTCATTTTTTTCCCACCACCAAAATTTCATGCTCGTGACTGCATTAGTTCCCACTATCCAATCCTCATTCAATACTAAAATATAAAATTGCAGATCACACACATAACAATAACCACACCCTAATTCTTACATCTTTCACAATGGTACTAAACGACGTCAAAAAAGTGTTTAAAAAATTTGTCGTAAACGGCGACGGCAAGATCTCCATTACCGAACTCGGTTCAATCCTAGCCGCAGTCATTGGATCCATGACACCTGAATCCGAACTAAAATCAGTGATGAAAGAATTCGATGGTGTAGAAGTGATGAGTAAGGAGTTGCATGAAGCGTTTGATTTGTATGATGCGGATAAGAATGGGCATATATCTGTGAATGAGTTCTTTTCGATTATAAAGAGGTTAGGTGAGAAGGTTTCGTTGAAGAATGGTAAGAAGATGATTCAACATGTTGCTGTTAATGATGACGATGAGAGGATCTGGAAGTTTTAAAAGTCCATGCTTTAGTTTCCTTTAATTTTTTTTAATTGCTTACTTTTTTTTAAGTTTTGTTTTTTTTTATCTTTGAGAGAATACTTTGAATTATTCTTCGTTATAGGGATATTTGAATTATCCCGTAATTTGTGTTGGTGAGAATACTTTGAATTATTCTCCGTTATAGGGATACTTTGAATTATCCCGTAATTTGTTTGTTTTGTTTTATTTCTCTTTTCTAGTTTTACTACTCCAGTCCGAACTTTTGCGATTTCGCCGCTCGGGCTGCGGGGGAGTATTAGAGGTTAAATAAGCCCAATAGGGCATTAGGGTTTGCACTATTATAAATAGTGATCAATAATAAATTATAACCTACGGGTTTATCATTGTCTACTAGTTAGATGGGTTGACCCAAAACCGACCAGAAATCAATTTAAACTCAACCCGAACCTGTTAATTTTCGTGTCGATTTCAGGTCAGGTCAGAAATTGCCACCCCTAATATTAAAGGTCAGGATTGTTGTTCCAAGGCTGTTAATAAATTCATTTGCCATTAAATGTTGCCTTGAATGTTTTGACCCGACCCGGTAAAAATGATTAATACATCATAAGCTACGTGTCTTCCTCTCTTCTATCCACTTTCATTCACACCGTTGTAAAAGAGATTAATACATCATAATCTACGTGTCTTCCTCTCTTCTATCCACCGCCTCATTATCTCCTTTCTTACCTCTTTCATTCACACCATTGATTTACCAAGATCCAAGCTGTGAGAAGGAGTATGGGAACTTCGATTATGATAACCAAGTTGATCCTATTTTGTTTTACTCTCTTGATATACATAATCGATCTTCAGCGGTTACAGTGTTTATTGGTCAAAATAATAACATGCAGTTTGTGGGTTTTGAAGTTGATCGGTTGCTAAAATTGGTGAGATTTGGTGGGCCGTTTGTTTTGCGGGTGTTCCCATTTGTTGGGGATTTGCAGAGTGCTTATCTCTAAGGGAAATGTATATAAAAATATTTAATTTTCATATTATAGTTTTGTTATAATTTAGGGGTTTGCTTTATTTGTTAATGAATTTTTAATTGGGGTTTATTCCATTTTTTGAGAATTTGGTTAAATCGAAATCTGGGTATTGAAATTGGTATTTAATTAAGTTGGATTTTGATGGGTTTGTGTTTAATTTTGTGGTTTTTGGTATTTCCGGTTTTCGGTGTGGTGAATTGTTGGTTATGGTTTGTGTCTAATTTTATATGTTTCTAAAATTAGGGGTTTCACACAATACAACCTTAACCCATAACCCACAACTCTCTTTGATGTCGCTGACTTCTTTGTTGCCACCGTTCATTGTGTGTGGCGTTGTTGGTCGGTTGGTGAGGCTGTTTAGCTTAGGTGGGTGGTCTGTTTTACGAGTGTTCTGATTTGTTGGGGATTCACAGCTAGAGAATTTTGATAACGAAAAGCTATATTGAAAATATTTAATATGGGTATATTGTGTTCGACCCGTATCTTGGCGGGGCAGCACGTCGTCGTGCTTACAGCCATGGCGGGTCGCATACCCTTTTATCCCGTCCTGAGATCTCAAATTTGTGCCCAGCGTTTTCTTTGAGGCGCTCTGCGTACGCTTATGGTGCACTTTGCCGATGCTTGCTTATGTTTGGGCTGCACAAGTTCTTGCCTTTTAATATAAAGGTATAATTTGGTTTAGGTTGTGCTGGAATTTAGAGCTTGCATTGTTGTTGGTCTTTCAATATTTGGTTCGGCTCATGTTTATTGCTTTTTAAGCAGTTTTTATGTAATAAGAATGATTATAAGCGCTTTTAGAACTCAAATGTTCATAGTCTTTCAACGTTGCGGAAAGTGGAAGGATGGCGGAGAGCGAGAATTGCTCGCCTCAGCAACCTCCACAGACGGGGTGGTGGATAGAAGAGACGAAGACACGTAGCTTATGATGTATTAAACGCTTTTACCGGTCGGGTCAAAACAAAATTAAAGGCAGTCGGGCAGCATTTAATGGCAGCATGATCCTTTCGTTGGCATTGGGAGTGGTGAATTCTGGGTTCTGTTTAAAGTAAATATTATGCTTAAGGCGTTATGAAGCCATTTTTATAAGATGATAATGATAAAGGCTCGAAGAGGCTGTGATGATAATATTTGAATGTCTATAATCTGGTTCGATTATACCTTTATATTAAAGGTCATGATTGTTGTTCCAAGGCTGTTAATAAATGCATTTGCCATTAATTGTTGCCTTGGATGTTTTGGATTACGTGCATTTTGGCGGGGCAAGCTTGCAAAGTTTGCAGCCATGTCGGCCGTATCCTCATATCTGACATAGCCGATTCCTTACTTATCTGAGCCTCAAAATAATAAAATAATTACTTTTTTGCATTCTAATTGAGCGAAAATGTGTAGTCATGAATAAGATGTGAGGTAGATCTTGAGGGTATATACTTACAACTCAAAAAGTTAGAATAAACGTGAAGGTCTTCATATGTTTGCGTTGGAAGGTAACCATAATTTTTTTTTGCTTTTTTCAATACCTTAGGAATGAGGTGGTATAGTTATTTGTCTCTTGAAAAATAAGATATTTTTACGTATTTATGTAGTTCAGACTATCTAAACTAATTACTTTTGGTTTCTTAAATAAGTACAGCTGTCGGTGCACGTTCGGCTTGGGAGCTGCTATTTTCATTTTAGACCCCCTATTGAAATTGAGCCTTAGCATATTAATGCACCCGTTTGCTGAGAAAACATCCGCATTTGTAACTAACAGGTTAGAGAATAATTGTTTTGTTAATTCAGAATTTTGTGTGTTTAGTCATATCTGCCATTGGAATTTGGCTAATAAAATGTCTTTGTTTGCAGAAAAGGTCACAATGAGGTCAACAAGGTTGGAAAAATGTTGGAGATTCACAAGGCATAGGCATCTAAATTATAAATGTTGATGAGGTGAATATTTTTTTTGCATATATGTTTCTTTTAGCTCATGTATGTTGTATGCATACGACTGTTATCTTTTTTTTAGAACAAACTACAAAATTCTAAAACATTTATCATATACAATGAAAGTTTAACTTCATGAACTTTACAGTTTTTATCTATATTTAACACAATCACAGATTACACAACGACCTGACCGTCCTGAGAATTACACTAGAAGGAGGAATGGATGCCAAGAGATGTTGCGAAGTAGAAACACTATGATTCCTGTTGACTTGATCGGGCTATGCTGGCAACATCCTCTGTTCAGGTGTCCCGGTTTCTGGAATAACCACGAAGATGTAAGCTGCATTCTTTAAACCTTGACCCTTTTTTACTTTTGTTATTTTAAATTTAAGTTATCAGTATGGTTAGCGTAAAATTAGATTACGAAATGAGGTGTTTGGAATTGCATATCTAGGTATGCTCATTGCATAGTTTAAAAATCCTAGACAAGTATATAAAATAGATGTAATGCCCAAAAGACCTTACACATGTTTTTTTGAATGGTTTTGGTAAAAAATGGGAAATGGGATCATACCATTTTGGCTAAGAAATTAATGATCTTATAAAGATATACCAAACGCCTCCTCATGATTAATAATAGTAGATACTGTTTTGGTGCTTTCAAAATGTACATCAATATGAAATTACCATAGAATTAACAAAAAGCCAAACAATCAGGTATAAGATGTGTCCAACATTGCCTTAATATGTGCTGTTAAGAAGGGTTCTTATACTGTGAAATTACATTACATTAAAAGGGAAAAAGAGTGGGAATCCAGTTCAAAGAATAGAATCAATCATACATGAGCAAAGGTTGGAAACTGCGTGGTTACAAACTGCAGAAAAAGGGACTCCTGGATCATTGAATCGATTAAAACCTGAGAGGAATCAAGTCTTGCCTCAAGATACCAGTGTTCAGATGGCGTCAATCAATCCATCGCAGCAACAATGGGAAGATAAGTTGACCCGTGAACTCAATCTTTTGAAGATCAATGAAAGGAAGGCGATTTCAAAGGAATATAGTGGCAGTCAGTATCCTAAAACACCAAGCTTACATGATAGTAAAAGCAAGTGAGTGGTCACAGTTTGTCCTTTTCTAACATAACGGGAAAGTACTATTGGTTGATCTATTCTTTTAGGAACGTGTTAGTGCAAATATTATAATATTTAATCTATACGATCTTTTTATGTTTTGGTGATGACAAACATGTAACTTGTAATACGTAACGTAAAGTGTGCAAGTTACTCGTAAACACAAATTATTAATGCATACTCGCATCTCTCGATGTCTCAAGTCTACATCAACACCGACATTTGTTTCCACCCGACATAAATCACGTAAGGTATGTACAAACAACATTAAAATTGTAGGGCTTTAGAGCTAATAAAATGGAGAATATTCCCAGACATTCATCTACGAAAGGCAACATCAATTCTTTTATCTTCAGCAGCTGATCCGAACTGGCGAACGCGATCCATTACTTTGTCTTTTATTCGCAGCTTTATGTACAGGTATGTGTGGTTGTATGATAAAAACAACAATTTTGTGATCATGTGTCCATTGAAATATTTTAATATTGTTGTTTTTGCAGGCACACTTTCATCCTCTCAAACGATGAGAAATAGAAAATCTGGAAAACGATTGACAAGCTACTTACAGATAACCAAGTAGAGGCAGGTTTTATTCTCTTCTTACTTTTTTTGCGCACTATATCAAACGATCAAACTGGATAAAACCATTCGGTCGGTCTCCCCAAACCAATGTAAAAGCCTTTTATAAAAGTACTTTTAAGCCTTTGTTTTTGTTTTTATAAAAGGCTTTTGTGACTGAAATATGTTTTTTTGAATAAGCTCTTGAAGTTGCTTATTCTAAATCATATCAAAATGGCATTGAGCAAATATTCAGTTTTAGTGAGCAATCCCAAACACCCCTATGCAGTTTTAGTGTGTTTATGGCTCCGTTAGTGTGAACTTAGATAAATATTTGAGTGCTTATGGATCCATGTATCAACAACGATTTCTTACTGTATACTCATTTGAGTTTTATGGCGTTTAACCGATTCACTTTAATAAGCACCCGTTTATTAGTGAATATTAATATTTCGATTCTCAATTTGGCAAGAAGGTTGTTGAGTTCAACGTTGAAGCAGCCAAACAAGGAATTGTTTACATCGATGAAGCTGATAAGATAACCAAAAAGGTTTGTTGATTTTATGCTCAACACCTTTTCTTGATTACTATATTTGGTTCACTTTCTGTTCAACTTATTAGTTGCCTGATCCAAGTTATAAATAAAGTTTTAGTTTACTTATTTGTAGTCAAAAGGGTGATATTAGCACATATGTTTAAGCCCCACTTAAGATGTTGGAAGGAACTATAAGGAATCACACATTTATACCCTTTTAAAACATCATTCTTCTTATTCGTTTTTTTACTTTTGATAAGTCAATAGGGTGACTCTATAACATATCATTTTCATTTTTCTATGAAAAGAAATCTTTAGCTTACATGTAGGTTGTCATGTTATAATATGCATTGCTTTGTAGTATGTCTTTTTTTATGTTTTTGTTTTAGACAAATTTGTGACATCTAGCTACCAACTTGTTTTTTTTAGTATGGGCTATAATACTATATGTGTCATTGACATGCTTCACTCCATTGTTTCTTCACATTCTTAAATACATCGCGACGTTCCTTATAAAAAATTGAATGCTTATATATGCTGATTACATTTTGGTGATTGCAGCTACTGTTGCCTGCAGCTTGCACCGTCAAACCAAAACATGCCCAAAAAATAGAAGAAGAAGAAAGCACTTGCTCAGGTGATCAATGTGCATGTCATAGTTGTGCATTCAATTTTTTAGTATGGTCTATAATACTATATGTGTCATTGACATGCTTCACTCCATTGTTTCTTTACATTCTTAAATACATCGCGACGTTCCTTATAAAAAATTGAATGCTTATATATGCTGATTACATTTTGGTGATTGCAGCTACTGTTGCCTGCAGCTTGCACCGTCAAACCAAAACATGCCCAAAAAACAGAAGAAGAAGAAAGCACTTGCTCAGGTGATCAATGTGCATGTCATAGTTGTGTCAAAGAGAGATTTTTATTGGATTTCACATTCATGTTGTAAAACTCAGATGTTGATATTATACATTTAAACACATGGTTGTATTGTTCTTGAACTTCCACAACATGGATTAAGTTTCAAAAGTATTGATCAGCTCAGTCCAATAACAATTATCTTTTTCCAAGAAGACGCAGCGAAACGTAAAACCCCGCGCTTCGCAACGAAAAGCGGGTTAAAAACCTCGTTTTAATTATCTAAGAACAAGTTGTGAATTGAAATGTTTTTGATGTAGTTTTGTTTAAGCATCGTTTAAATGGTTTTAAATTTGTATTGTGATTGTGAACTTTAAAATAAATCAGTTGTTAGTGAATAGATGTAGTTTTGTAGTCATGTTGATTTTTGTAAGTTTAAATTTTTAAGGCTACTTTTTTTTGGGTAAAAGGGATTACCCCGTTAAAATGTATTAATCACAGAAAAAGTTTTAAGGCTACTTAGTACACAACTATTATGTTATTTGGTTTTTAAAATCATTTTTATAAGTTTGTTATATAAAAATAAATGTCTATTTTATTTTTTAACAAAGAGAAGACGTTTGGTTAGAGATAATATTTGATTGGTCAACAATGTACTTGGTGACCTTTCTTAAAAATTCGACAGACGGAGTATGTAACTATTTTGTTATATAGTTTTACGTATTTGTGTTCTAAGGAGTGAGATTTCTTAAAAATGTGTGTGTTATACGTTTTATTTTGTTGATAACTTGCTATATGATTTTGTTTGAGGTCAAGCTACTAGAAAATAGCGTGTCATTTGCTTGAAATTTTTTAAAGGGCATCAATAATCGTCTCGCCCAGGGCATCAAAAATCTCGAGACCGACCCTGCTCATTCATTTGTTTTTACAAGTTACAATATATCAAAATGTGAATCAAAACCTACTAAATTTCTCTTTAATAAACGTTTATACTTTAAACACATTAACTTCCTCTTTTTCTCTCTTCTATAAACTAGAATCTGCAATGGCGGCAAATGCCAAGGAGTATGGACTTTATCTAAACTTACTTACAACTCATCGTAAACCTCTATCTATACTTAAACTCTGGTTGTTTATTTTACTTAAACGGTACAGTGATAGAAGGGCAGCACTCGTGCATTGCAACGAGATCTTATAGTGGCAAACAGTTATATTTATGATATAGTGGTTAAGTATTTTGTAACTTTTATATACAATGTACAATAATCAAAATGTAATTGAAAAATATTGTAGCATGCGATAACTCAAGTATTCAACTTATTTCTTAAATTTTAGGGTAAATTACACTGTTCGTCCCCAAAGTCCACCCCGTTTGCCTGTTTGGTCCCTAGATAATGGGGACTCTCATACGGGGTCCCTATTTGACACTGTAGTTACCCATTTGGTCCTTGGAACTCTGTTATGGGTAACGACGGTTATCTCCATCGTTATCCTTGCCACGCTGTGTTTTTGTTGAAGGGCAGAATCGTTTTTTCACTATAATTTCGTGTTGCGTCGTTGGTCCCTGACCACTTTGTTAATACAGTAACTCTTACTGTTCTGTTATTTTGTCGTTTTCCTATTTCGCGGTTGGTCCCTATGGCGGATTTCTTTGCTCCTTCCCTCCCAACATAATCCATTCAGACCGGAATTTTGGCTGATACGACCGAAACATACCTAAAATCTATATCATTTACTGTATATGACTAACACGAGAAATGACATAATCAACAACAACATGCGTAAATCAAAAGAGTTGATTGAACATAATTTTTGGCCGATTAGATTTACAAGTGACATCTTCAAAAGATAAGATATACAACCATAAGATATAAAAGTCATTACATTCAACCATCAACATAACAAAAAGTGACTAACTACTCGTTACCTATGAAAACCTAATCATTTAAATTTATTTTAGCCACATGACGTTCCTTCTCATGGATACCAGCCAGAGATTCAGCAATCGCATTTGTCAAAGCGGCAAGCTTAGCGGTTTCTCTATCGTGAGTTTGTTTCAAAGACTCCAAAGAATCAACAGCCACCCCACGTTCTCCCAAAGCCTCCATCTCACGAATCAACACACGGCGCCTGGCGTTTTTCCTCTTCAAGTCATCACAACGATCACGAAGAAATTTTAGCAAGCCTTCTTCTTCGGCAATCTCTTGCACAAACCAAACAGCCAAACACTTATGTGGGAGGGGAACTCGGTTGAAACCCGGTTATCTCCATAAGTTCATCTAAAACTCGAAGTGGACATGATAAAATTTTAGGTAAACAGTTTAGATGTATATGTGAGATGAAATGAGTGTGATTAGCCTATAAATAATTAAATCAAACTATCGATTGTCGTGCATAGAAGCTGAGATGTTATCATTGCATGTAGAAAATGAAGCGCCGCCGTAACAGCATACCATCATTTAAGTTTGAGTACAAAATACTAAATTGCATCATCTGTCTTTATTGTTTACAAAAAATTTACATGAAACGTCCCTATGTATTTGAGTCTGTTACTATTTAAATGAGTGTTGACTCTGTGTTTCCCAATAAATTTTACTCTTCACTCCATTAAGAAAACTTTCCAAACACACTCCATTTAATTATCACTACCAAAACTGGATCTTCACTCCCAAAACCCAAACAAACCCTATATCAAACTTTGTATCAATGGCAGATTCCTGGAAAGCTATGGACTTGAATAAGTTTATTGTAAAGGATGACATGATCGATTATGTTTTACACAAGTATGGGAGTAACTGGCAGGTTCATGATGCTATAGCTGATGACATACTCGACGATTTATTAAAAAGAGAGTGGGAGAAACAGAAGCGTGTGAAATGTAAGTGTACAAGTATGGGAGTGACTTGCAGGTTCATGATGCTATTTCATTGACCAATTTTGCCACTTCTTCTTATTCTGTTAGTTATGGCTTATGTATTGAGTGTTTGCTTTATGTGTAGATGACAAAATAAAGGTAACACAAATGAAGATTCGGGACGTTATTAAAAACAAGATTGAGATAGCTGGACAACATCTTAACAAGAAAAAACATATAATGCATACTAACAAGGGAAAAGAGAAAATGGTGATGGAAAGAGGTAAATGTTCATTTGAGGATATAACATTGGTATTAGACTGTTGGGGATGTTAATTTACTGTATATAGTAATAGGGAAACAAAGTTTATACCTTAGTAAGCTAAGCTTAAGTTTAATGTACCTTGTGAAATAAGCTGAATTGAACCAATGTACCTTAGGAAACTAAGTTTAGGAAACAATTAATTTAATCCAAGCACCCCTTTAGGAAACTAAGTTATGAAATAAGCCGAATTGAACCAATGTACATTTGGAAACTAAGTTTAGGAAAACAAGCTGATTTAAGCCAAACACCCCTTTAAGGTTAATGCACCTTAGGAAGTAAACCGAATTGAAGCAATGTGGATTTTGTAACTAAGTTTAACAATCATATCTTATTTACAGAGGTCATATTTATTGAATCATACACAAGCTATGATTATTTCCCGGCTCAAACTACCTCTGATGAAGTGTCTGATCATAACCCTTTTTAAGCTACCTCTGATGAAAGCTTTGATCATAACCCTTTTCAAGTTACTTTTGATGAAAGATCCGATGATACCTTAAAGTTAAGCTCTGAGGATACGTGTAGCTCTGATTGTACTTGGGAACAAAAAAAGCTTCTAAAGCTAAACCAAGGTCTAGATCTATCCAAGCGAAAAAAAGCTTTTTATGGTAAACAAGGGTCAAGCTCTGCAGATGCAAAAAAACCTACTATTCCATCAAAGATTGTACAGTGGTAGACGAGGGTTAAGCTTTAGAAATGCAGCAATAAAAAAACCTGAAAACCCCAAATCAAGATCAAAACATCTTGCACCCACAACTAGAACAGGGTCGACCTGTACAACTCTTTTAGTTCCAACAAAAAGGCCACCTCCAGTGATGAATTGCGTTTTGGGCCTTGCAGCTGTTACAACTTGGCAACGAATTTTGAATAAGGAATTTGGAATTATAAGTTCGGAACAAGATGTTGGAGGAAGTTCAAATGTAAGGAGTAAAGGTAAAAGAAAGATGTTGTAGGTACTTCAGTCTTGGTTTGTGAAGCTTGTGCATGTGTTTCTGAAGGCGATGTATGTTCATCTTTTGGCTTAGTGAAAAAACAAATAACTTTGACATTGTTGTTTTGGTCTTGGTACATTTAACTTTGCTTCATTTGGATAATCTTAACTTTATTCTGGTTACTATATCTTAATTGTTTGTGCATTTTGAGTATGGTGCTTCTACTAGAATGATTTTTTAAACTAAAAATGCAGCATAATTTGTGTTCAAATCCTAATCCATGTTGACTAGTAAAAGTCAAAGTTATAAATAGATTACTTGAACAAACAAAAGCATAAAATGCTATCTCAACTAAATTAGCCTTTGGACAGACCCAAAAGACCTAACGTATTCAATCTAATAGCAATGTCAAACAAACATTACACAAAGACGGCTAATCACACACTTGCAAAAGACGGTATGAACTCATAAACGTTATGTTCAGCCTGAAATTGCTGAAGGAGCTCATCATCATCATCATCATCATCATCATCATTATCATCATGGTTATCATCAAGTTGATTAGATCCACAATCATATATCTCATGGAGAGTCTTTGATATTAGGTTGTATTGTACAACCTTTCCAGACAACTTGATCACCAAAAACAAATCTTGTTCCCTTTCTCCCAAAACAATGCTCCAAACATTGGACCGAATCGACCAACCTTCGGGAAGGGGAGTCATAAAGTCATATGTATGAACATGGTACCTAACCGTCCACACAGAACACCCTATCATCATCTCGTAGATAGTAAACTCGCTAGAGCCAAAATCATCTAAACAAACAAGAAACAAAGACCCACGCCACTCAAACAATTTTCCTTCCATATGTAATAAGTGTGACATTTATATGAGTATCTGCAGTGGATCCATATAGTCATAAGACTTGAGGAAAGTCATTCCCCATTGAGGGATTGGTATAGTTGTTATATTTTGATGGTCAGGGTCTTCAATATTTAAGTTGTAATGCATAAGCTGCCTATTCTCAGTTTCTAGCCAATGTAACCCATCATTCCAATATATTGCACTATCAAAATGATCAAAATTGAAGTAGTTAAAACGGTCCCTATCTCTGAAGAATAAATTTATATATCAATGTCATAAAATGTGCGTCCATCATCCACCAATTTATAGTGTGGTGATTTTGTAGGATCAAAGGCGATTCTCAATCCAACACTGCTATAATAAGGTGAATTATCAAGCGAGCAATCTGCATACATAATCTTTTTATACTGATTAGTGGATGGATTATACACGTAATAAAAAACAGGCATCCCCGAACCACCACACAGAAGCAAATCATTGCAAGACTGCAAGATCTTAACATTATCAGCTTTCTCAGTAGAGCCACGACTAAAGGACCTATCCATAGCGGATTTTTTTGACCGAAGTCTGGGATCTAACAGCACAAAATCACTTTCAAACAAAGATCTGATGTGATTAACGAAAAGACCAACAGGAGGATCAACTTTAGTGATTTGGCTGCGGGTTTTGATGAAAAGAGGGGATGTAATAATTCTTAGCCATTGTTTAGACACGGTTGCAAACAGATGAATACAGAGAATAGGTAATCGGATTAAGATTTGAGTTAAAAGGTCGTCGTTAGTAAGCACTTTATGTTGTGATGAATAGGTTTCTTGAGCCTGTGTTATGCGCTCTTCTGACATCATCCCCAATATCAGTTGGTGGAGTATTTGAGTACCGAGACATCATTAAATAAGGAATATAAGACCAAATTGGCAGGGACAAAATTTGCTACGTAAATGTTTTTCTGGTATAAAGGAAATGGAGGGAAAATGCTGTAAAAAAGAGAGAATTTTTTTTGCATAATACTACACCTTAAGTCCCTAAAAGTTAACAATGGTCAACAGATACAAAGTCAATCATTTACTCAAATTTTCAACAAATTTGATAATGTTTACAACACGTTTCGTCCCTAAAAAGGGGTTAAGGATAGGTTAGTGTGCATCGTGGTCAAACAAGGATGAAGGGCATGGTCAATTCAAAACACAAACAAGATAGTTAAACAGTAACATATAATAACGGCTTAATGTATGTACAACAAAGACAACCCAAAGACCATGATGGCTGTGTAAATAAAACCACAAAAATCGCTACCCAAGTCCCAACTTCATCGTCCCCATGAACGACATACAACAAAAGATACAACCTAATTGGGATCATTCGTATCTGCATACAAAACAAACCAAAATATTACCCAACTATCCACAATCTAATCAATAAAACTTCATAACTGTAAGAAAGTCAATCTTTTTATGCACTTGCATGTGCACTTTCGCAATCGACTTCCTTATCGCCAACATCTTAAGCACTTCAGTTTGGGACAACTGCGTAAAAAACTCAGCATATTGCAATGCTAACGGACCACCAAACACATTAATCTCGGCTATCAATAGTCCGTGTTCTTTGACCCTACAGTACAAGACCTCCCAGAGATGACTTAATCTAGATGCAAAATGGAGATCATCATTTATCTTCCTTTCAATATAGACTGAAATTGCATTACTTAAATTGTTGAAGTTTTGTGCCGCTGCAAATTCTTGTAGACACAGGAAGGCCATTTGTTTGGTAGTGTTGTTGGGTATGTACATTAGGTTGTTTAATGTTTGAAAATGATTTGGCTAAACTACATTTAAATAGCAAAAAACCTACTCAAGTTAGTGGTTCCACAGTGAATCTAATAATTAGATATCACATATATGACGGCTCGATGACTGACATTCACAAGCTTCTATGTCACGTTCATTAAATTACACTATTATTACACGCTTAGTCCCTAAAAAATCTTCCTTTGGCAGACACGTGGAAGGCGGGAATTTACCCATTAGAAAAAAATACCTTTAGGGACCAACGATGTAACATAGAGTTTTTATGGTTCACGTGTGGATCCTACTTTTAACGTCGTGGTACTTTTAGTCCAACCGCTGACATACGAAACATCAGGGACCAAATTTGCTATAATTGTATATATGCCTTGAAATTAGTCTGCATGTTACTTCTTGTTTTGTTGATAAATTTAGGCGGGGAAACAAATTAAGTATGGCAAATATGGTCCCCAAGTTGTATAAGAGCAAATAATCAATAACCACAAAAAGGTTAAAGAACCAAATCAATAATTAAACATCACACTATTATTGAACCAAAACAAACTTTTACATAAAAACCGACTTGTAAAAACAACACAAACTAGGCATAAACATAATAACCAAGTCACTATATTGACCCGACCCTAACTCACATCTAAACCAACCATCTTTAACGAAATTGGGACTTAACCAACACATGAATAACCCAATCACATATTTTTCATAACAGAAACAAAATCAAGCTTTTTATGCACTTCATGATAAGTCTCAGCGATCATCTTCCTCAGCTCTAACAATTTGATAAAATCATTCTCTTGAACTTGTTAAAGAAACTGACAGCAATTGTAGGACATCACTGATGGAGGCAATCCATCAAGTTTACTTATAAATAGCTTCCTATCATTAGCACGGTCTATAAATTGCACCCATAAGTTTTGTAGATCGGCTGTAAAGTCAAAATAAATTGACGTTTCCCTTTCAAAGTATAGCATCATTGTATCAAATAAAGACCTAGAATTAGCAGCCACGGTGAGTCCTTCTAAACATGGAAAAGAAGCCATTTTTTTGAACTGAATGTTGCGTGTGTGATTAGCTTTAGTGGGTTTTGGGGGGGGGGGTTAACCCCTTAAATAGCAAAAACAGAAAAACCAAAACATGGAGGGACCAATGATGTAACAAGATTAAATGATAAATACATTACTGTAGTATATTGGATATCATAACACAAGCCTAGGATTAATGTTTGGTCAAATTGTCTAGAGAGAGAAAGTGGGAGTTCTAGAGAGAAAAAATCACTTAGTGTGTGTTTTTGATAAAATGAACATCCAACCCCTTCCCATGGCTGGAAAGGGGTATTTATACAAGAGTTTGGTGCCCCTAAATGGGCCATGGAGTGGGCTAACAAGTGGGTAAAGACCCGGCCCAACACCATAAGTCGTACGGTAACTAAACGATTAAAACTAAGACTACGAGCTAACCTATGCTAGATATAACACGGGGTGACCGAGTCTTTTACATGGATTTTCATAATCCTAACAATCTCCCCCTAAGGGAGGTCACCCTAGAAAATACAACTTGAATCCTAGCATTATATTTGAATTAATCTTTGATTCTGGCTTGTAGTCTTTTGATTCTTCAACATTTGGCGTTGTACATCAAGTATTGATCTTTGTTCCTTGGACTTGAGTAATCTTTGAGCTTTCTTTGAGATAACCATCCACTTTACATCTCTTAATTATCCTTGTTGTGGAATATTGCCTTCATGTGATGTTGTGACTTTCAGACCCGCATACTCACACTCTTCTGGATCATGATAGTACTTATCAGAGTTGTGGAAGCTGTGTTGTAGGTCTTTTAGTTGTCATGATGTCTTTGATTAGAAACATTAAGTGTGAGCATGGGGTTGTGAATTGACTTTACTGGAACGAGGCATCTGCATCTCCATCTTTATGTAATCTTGAAATAAAATTGTTAACAATAAAGCTTGGTGACGAATATGGCTTTGTCATTCGTTAGAGTTCGGTTGCATTAACCTCCGGTTTCATGAGGACCGTTTTACAGTATGAATAATGTACCTGTGATCAGGTAGATTCATTATAAGAACCTCCTTGACAGGGTTTCTAGCTCAAAGTGTTAGATCATCTAACGCAGATGC
>BQNB010040324.1:5041-25148 GCA_026074375.1 Tanacetum coccineum
GGGTGTTCATTTCTAGAGTCATTTTACAAAAGCCATGGATGCATATACCACTCCAGAGAAACGTAAGTTTTTTTAATCCAATCATAGGACTCATTGATTCTTGTAAAATATTATTTCAATATACATTCAATTTCTATATGTAGTACATAATTTTTTGATGATATGTGATTATTTTAATAAGATCATACAAGTGTGTAAGAAGCAGTTTCTTCTTACCTCCTGATTCGTTTAATAAAAGAGCTATACATATTTTTAATCATTAACATTGTAATGGCCACAAAGCACTGATTATTTTAGCTATTATGTTAACGTGGTGATTGGTGATGCATCTTTTGTTTTTTATTCATATATATGTCATACATATGCATGCCCAATCTTTTATTTCCTTTAGGTTTAAAAAATGCATCTATAATAAAAAATTGTTTATACATTGATGTTATAGATAACGAGGGATTACCCGTATTAAGATCATTTGTTATTCAGAAAGCAAGCCCTAAAGGAACTACCATACATTGGATACCAGATGTGGGTGAATCTATCAAACCAATATTATTTACTAAGTTTAAATCCATTGATGCTGCATACGAGTCATATAAAGAATACGGCAGAAAAGGTAGATTTGAGGTTAGAAAATCCACACAGGAAAAAAACTGGCATGAAGTGTCTCACAAGTGGATTGTGTGTAGCAAAGAAGGATTCTTACCTGAAAAGAAACAAGACGAGAATCAACAAGAGGATAAACAAGAAGGCGAGAAACAACAAGGCGAGAATGGGGAAGATAACAAGAAGCAAAAACGTAATAGACCACCATCTCGTTATGGATGTGAAGCTAAAATATGTCTCCGTTTGACTCGTAATAAAAAAATATGAGTTATACGGTTTTGAAGAGAAGCACAACCACAACTTAGTTCATCAAGACGATAGACATTACTTGAAGTCGTTACGGAAGCGTAATTATTCAGACAAAACATTATTAGTAAAAATGTCGAATCGAAACATTGGTCCTGTTGTGGCATACAATATTTTAACAGAGATACATGGTGGTTTCGACAAAGTAGGTGCGTTGCCTCAAGATGCAAAAAAATTTAAGAGAGACATTTTAGCTTGTATTGGTGATAGCGATGCAAATATGATTGTTAAGATGCTGACAAGAAAGAAAGAATGTGTGTCGGATTTTTCTTTTGAGTATCGTCTTGCGGGTGAAAAGTATTTGATTGGTTTATTTTGGGCTGACGAGCAAGCGAAGCGCAATTACTATGTTTTTGGAGACATTATTTCTTTTGATGCAACTTACCGTACAAACAAGCAATAGTGTTTCATATTTTTTTATTCGTAAACTTGTTTATGTTGTTTTCCAAGTATTTGTTTTCACTGATTTTTGTAACATTTTGTTTGTAGATATGGAATGAATTTTGTACCATTCACCGGTATTGACAATCACCAGAGGTCGGTTAACTTTGGAGCTGCTTTGTTGCATACCGAAGCAACTGATTCATTTAAATGGATGTTGGAAAAGTTTAAGGAAGTTTTTCTTCGCGAACCTAAAGTTTTTCTTACTGATCAAGACCCGGCAATGAAAGTAGCAATTGAAACTATCTTTGAGATTGCGAGACATCGATTTTGCATGTGGCATATCACAGAGAAGTTAACAGCCAAGGTAAAGTTAAATGTTCGCAATATAGTACTGCAATAAGTAAAACATCACAGGTGTATGTACTTTTTTCATTCATGGGATTGTATTACCTAATATATGAACTTATCTTTAGTCCAAGGATAATTTTTGATAGATTTGTTGACAGGTTGGAACATCTATATCTCGTTATGGGTTTAAAAAAAAGATTTCAAGAATTATTTGGACCGACAGACTAGACCCAGAAGAATTTGACGACAAATGGATATCAATTGTGAATGAGTTTCATTTAGAGGACAACAAATGGTTGTCTGATATGTTCATCTTGAGAGAAAAATGGATACCAGCTTACTTTCGTGATATGCCATTGTCTCGGCTTATGAGGACAACATCTCGTTCTGAAAGTGAAAATCATATGTTTGGGAGGCTCATGAATTCTGATTTAACTTTTGTTGAGTTTTTTAGTCACTTTGAGACTGTTGTTCAAACACAGAGGTTTAGACAAGGAAAAAATGATCATGACACGAGGTACACTACTCCCAAAACTGAGACCACGTTACCTTTTGAGAAAGAGACTATTTATATTTACGCCAGAAAAGTGTTCGTGGACGTTGTTCAGAAGGAGATGATTGCAGCAGTTCACGCTTGTTTTTCTATTGGAGTTGTGCATCTCGATGACTCAAGAAAGTATACAATCTTGGATACGGATGTTAGAGTAAAATTTTTTGATGATAACGGTGATGAGATTATAGGTGGTCACAATTCAATTGAGGTCGAGTACCAGGGCCGTCTTTGAGGGTGTGCAAGGTGAGCGACCGCACATGGCCCAAAAGTTTCAGGGGCCCTAAAATTTGTCCCGATAACAATTATATGCATTATATGTTATAAACGATGACAATTTATATATAACATTCTTTCTCGAAAGGCCTCATTATTTAATTTCGCTCAGGGCCCTCAAAATTTTTGAAAATTTAAAGACGGCCCTGTCGAGTACCAGGTATTTCAATTTCAATAAACATATGCTTTGCCAAAAAAACATAGATGCATACAACTACTGTCTAATGACACACTTTGCATCTTTTTATTTATTAATGACATTCATTAGCACGTGTTACTATTTCAATTTCAGGTTGAATATAAAGAATTAGATGGTACACTACTATGTACTTGTCGATATTTTGAAAGATGCGGGCTATTATGTCGCCATATATTTTATGTATTAAGTATTTTAAAGGTAAATTGTTTTCCAAAATAATACATTTAGAGGTGTTGGACAAGCGATTGTGTCCCTATGAAGTCATCCGATACCAGCACAATCCGACATGGGTTAGGTGAAGTTCAGGAGCAGTCAGGTGCACTTATCCGAGACATTTACTACACAATGGATGCAATAATTAATCGACTGCTGCGTGACAACACGAAACTAGCTGCGTACAGGATGGTGCAAAAAGAACTATTAGAAAAAGCAGATGCGGAAATGGAAAATCAACCTGTTATGGGAAATAAAGAATTCATCCATGCATTGTTTGATTTGCCAGAAATAGACAAAGACGATGATTCAGTTTTGCCTTGTGAACCTACAAATACTAAGGGCAGCGGTCGCAAAAGACTAAAGAATTCATATGAGGAAGCTTCCACCAAAAAACAAAAGCAAACGAGATATTGCACAAAGTGTGGAAAGACCGGCCACAACAGTCGTACTTGTGAGAAAAATAAGACATCTAAAGAAAAAGCTCCGAGTTTGGAAGAATAAGATTTATCATGTTTTTCAAGGATTTGTTATTTGGATCTTTTTTTCATTTAGCCGGGCGTTTATTCGTTTGGATTATCGCGGTTGAATTAGCTTGCATTATGAATTATGTTTTACTATGTTATTTGGATATTCATATACGAAGTAGCAGATGCATTTTTCTTTATAAGCATCTATGCATAATTTAGAGTGTGCGATATCTCAACCAGGTGCGAGCCCAAGTTTGTTGATATAACAGAAACATTAATCATGTCGAGATGCTAGCACTATTGGTTCAGATCAGCAACCACATATTCTTTTCCGCAGAGGCGATTATTCTCAATGTAAAGATCATTTTCTTGACTTTGATAAAATACAATAAGATAGCAGCCCAAACATCTTGATATGACTGAAACTAATAGAGAGAATAAGCCAATAATTCTTTCTTAACTGTAGTTAACCCAGGATCCCCTTTTTTGACCAGTTTACAAACATTTTTCTAGTACATCACAAGTGCATGTACTTTTTCACGCATCCAGACGTAAGCTAATTGAAATGCGACAACCCATACATATTTTTACCTGGTCTTAACCTATGACCCCCTTTTTGACCCGTTTACAAACATTTTTCTAGTAAAACATCAAGATTGTTTTCTTGACTTGAATAAACACAATAAGATAGCATCCCAAACACCCTGATATAACTGAAACCAATAGAAGGAATAAGCCAATAATAACATTTTTCTAGTACACAATCAGAGGTGCATCTACGTTTTTCATGCATCCGGGTGTAAGCTAATTGAAAGGCCACAACCCATACATTTTTTCTTACCTGGTCTAGACCCATCACCCCCATTTTGACCCGTTTACTAACATTTTTCTAGTACACAATCAGATGTGCATCTACGTTTTTCATGCATCAGGATGTAAGCTAATTGAAAGACGACAACCCATACATTTTTTCTTACCTGGTCTAGACCCATGCCCCCTATTTTTGACCCGTTTACTAACATTTTTCTAGTACACAATCATAGGTGCATCTACGTTTTTGATGCATCCGGATGCAAGCTAATTGAAAGGCGACAACCCATACATCTTACCTGGTCTAGACCCACACCCCCTATTTTTGACCCGTTTACTAACATTTTTCTAGTACACAATCAGAGGTACATCTACGTTTTTCATGCATCCGGATGTAAACTTTTTTTTGCCTAGACCCATGACCCTCATTTTTTACCCGTTTACTAACATTTTTCTAGTACACACTCAGAGGTGCATCTACATTTTTTATGCATCCGTATGTAAGCTAATTGAAAGGCGACAACCCCTACATCTTACCTAGTCTATACCCATGCCCCCCATTTTTGACCCGTTTACTAACATTTTTCTAGTACACAATCAGAGGTACATCTACGTTTTTCATGAATCCGGATGTAACCATTTTTTCCTACTTGGTCTAGACCCATGACCCCCATTTTTGACCCGTTTACTAACATTTTTCTAGTACACAATCAGAGGTGCATCTACGTTTTGGATGCATCCGGATGTAAGCTAATTAAAAGGCGACAACCCACACATCTTACTTGGTCTAGACCCATGCCTCCTATTTTTGACCCGTTTACTAACATTTTTCTAGTACACAATCAGAGGTACATCTACGTTTTTCATGCATCCGGATGTAAACATTTTTTCTTACCTGGTCTAGACCCATGACCCCCATTTTTTTCCCGTTTACTAACATTTTTCTAGTATACAATCAGAGGTGCATCTACGTTTTTGATGCATCCGGATGTAAGCTAACTGAAAGGCGAAAACCCATACATTTTTTCTTACCTGGTCTAGACCCAAACACCCTGATATGACTCAAACCAATAGAGGGAATAAGCCAATAATAATCTTTCTTACCTGGTATAGACCCATGACCCCCATTTTTGACCCGTTTACTAACATTTTTCTAGTACATAGTCAGAGGTGCATCTATGTTTTTCATGCATCAGGATGTAAGCTATTTTAACATATTTACAAACATTTTTCTAGTACAACATCAAGATCGTTTTCTTGACTTTGATAATACACAATTACATAGCATCCCAAACACCCTGATATGACTCAAACTAATAGAGGGAATAAGCCAATAATCTTTCTTACCTGGTATAGACCCACGACCCCCATTTTTGACCCGTTTACTAACATTTTTCTAGTACATAGTCAGAGGTGCATCTACGTTTGTCATGCATCAGGATGTAAGCTAATTGAAAGGCGACAACCCATACATTTTTTCTTACCTGGTATAGACCCATGACCCCCCATTTTTAACCCGTTTACTAACATTTTTCTAGTACACAATCAGAGGTACATCTACGTTTTTCATGCATCCGGATGTAAACATTTTTTTCTTACCTGGTCTAGACCCATGACCCCTATTTTTTACCCGTTTACTAACATTTTTCTAGTACACACTTAGAGGTGCGCCTACATTTTTTATGCATCCGTATGTAAGCTAATTGAAAGGCGACAACCCCTATATCTTACCTGGTCTATACCCATGCCCCTCATTTTTGACCCGTTTACTAACATTTTTCTAGTACACAATCAGAGGTACATCTATGTTTTTCATGAATCCGGATGTAAACATTTTTTCCTACCTGGTCTAGACCCATGACCCCCATTTTTCACTCGTTTACTAACGTTTTTCTAGTACATAGTCAGAGGTGCATCTACGTTTTTCATGCATCCAGATGTAAGCTAATTGAAAGGCGACAACCCATACATTTTTTCTTACCTGGTCTAGACCCATGCCCCCTAGTTTTGACCCTATCTTATAACTTTTTTCAGTACATAGTCAGAGGTGCATCTACGTTTTTCATGCATCCAGATGTAAGCTAATTGAAAGGCGACAACCCATACATTTTTTCTTACCTGGTCTAGACCTATCACCCCTATTTTTGACCCGTTTACTAACATTTTTCTAGTACAACATCAAGATCGTTTTATTGACTTTGCTAATACACAATTAGATAGCATCCCAAACACCCTGATATGACTGAAACCAATTGAGGGAATAAGCCAATAATAATAATCTTTCTTGCCTGATCTTGACCAATTATCCCCTTTTTTGACCCGGTTGCAAACATTTTATTTTGTACAACATCACAAGTGTATGTACTTTTTTCATGCATCCATATGTAAGCTAATTGAAATGCGATAACCCATACATTTTTCTTACCTGGTCTAGACCCATGGCCCTCTTTTTCGACCCGTTTACAAACATTTTTCAAGTACAACATCACAGGTGCATGTACTTTTTCATGCATCCGGATGTAAGCTAGTTGCAGTGCGACAACCCATACATTTTTCTATATTAAATAACTTGCGCTTGCACCCGAAAGGGATAACGTATACTCTAAATAATGCATAGATGCCTATTAAAGAAAAATGAATCTGATACTTCATATATGAATATCCAGATAACATGAAAACCCAATTCACAATGCAAGCTACTTGAAACGCGATAATCTAAATAAATAAAATGATAAACAGTACTTGTTACACAAAATAATAGTATAACCTCATTAAAAACACAAATAACAGTCTAACAAAACTTTATTTTTTCCACATCGGCGTACTGCTAACCCCATAAAGCCAAACGTTCTTTAATCCTCTCTAATGCATAGCCATTCAGGTCTGTCTTAATCTCAGGAGTTAGCTTATCATAAATATCAGCCTCGATCAATACCTTCTCTTTCAAAATGTTGTTTTTCCAAACAAGTAATCGTGTGACATACTTTTTCCAAAGATCATCTAGTTGTGCATCTTGTCCAGCACCCTCGGTCTTTAATCATGGGTTCCATGAAGCAAGTAAGGTTCCATCGTATGTTTCCATATGTCTCATTACAAATACACCACAATCTTTATTATTTTTAATAGTCCTCCAAGCCATTTCTAGTCTGTGGGGCCATACATGCGTCATCGTTGATGCTTTTGGGTGCTTCATGCCCGACAAATATTCTGTAAACATTTCTTTCTGCATAATAATTAGGATTAGTTTTCACCTGCAACGCTATAAGTTTAATTGTACATGTTATATCATTAGATTACATGCAGCATACTTACCAGCTTTATTGGCGCATTTTCATATTTAAATAGATCCCCGGTTGCCATGTTGTCTATAATATCATAACAATCATGCTTGAGATGGAAGCATAAGAGAAAAAAGTGCTTGTGTAGTATAATAGGGAAGAACGCTTGTAAGTTGACATTATACAAGTTATTATCATGTCAAAAGTCACATTAGTATAACATTTTAATTAATTGAACATATTATACAAGTACATATAGTTTGACCATATTCATTGATTTGTTCATTATATGTCTTTAGAATTCTATCCATTTCTTGTTTGAAAACATGAAACAAAGAAAAATCACCCACAGGTTGCTTAACCATCTCTGCAGTCTGTATTTAATGTAAAAATAAATAAGAATTCAGTACACTATTTTCCTTATCATGCATCTTGTAAATAGTGGTAATGTGAGTATGGTTAAACATTTTACAAGAACTCCCGTGTTATAGAAAAGGTGAGATATTAAGTTAGGATTCCTGTGACGCTCCTCTTCATTTAGCTTGCGAGACCAAAGATCAATTATTCCAGCATGAATTTCACACTTTGGTTTCAAGCTTTCAAATATCACTCTATATACTTCTAATCCTTCATTTGTTTCAAATATAAATTCGCTAACAAAAGAAAACAAAACATATGATATAACACCTCGTATTTTAGGTCATTGTATGACATTATGAAATTCATAATTTATTTTTAGGGTTTTACGCGTTTGCTCTTAAACCGTAAACTTTAAGTTAAATCGCGTAAACTGAAAATGATCATACAATGTAAACGGGCATTAAACGATTAAATGTTTGTATCAAGCAAGTGTTATATGATTATTATGAGGATAATTAATAACTTTGTTCATCTTATTTTTATCGGCTACGTAAAATGCTTACGTTTCATAATAAAATACGTTTAGGCATACCCGGAAGTTCTAAAACCTAACTACGCCTAAACAACATGTTGTATTCATTATCAATGTTTTTTTTAGATTTAAGCAGGGAAAACCAAGATCAAAAAAGGAGGACTTCAAAATCACACATCCTTTTTTTTCTAGACTCATTTCTTACATTTAATGTTTCAATAGCATCTCTTTCCAATTGAGATAACAAATTCATATCATCTAGCGTTCGTATCGGTGTCAATACCTATTTCTCTTGAGATACTTCGTTGAATGTCTCATTCTCATTCATGTTGTTTGTTTGTTGCTTCTTTTTTAGTTTCTCTCTTCCCAACTAGATTATCATGTCATCTTCCTCCTCCAACCTATTCAGGTTTTGTATCTCTTCATTGTACGGGTAATCACGTAAACTTTAAGCCAATAGACTTTGAAGATACACCTTTGCATCCTTTTGAATAGATTTTTATGCTTTTATTTCATATATATATTCCTGAAAAAAACTATATATCAGGTGCATCTATCTACACAAGCAACTATTAAATGATTCTATACAACGTATTCAAATGCATTTGCCAAAAATGATGTTTTACCTAGGCATTATAAGGATATTCCTAAATCCTGTTATTAATCATGATCGTCGTCCATATTATACAATCAAATATTGTGTACCATAGGGGTTAAACTGATCTCCATTATCAGGTTCAACTCTATGCCACAATTCATTTCTAATTTCTTATTCTTTATCAGTTTTACATAATGCCTCCTACCAACACTTCAGTACTTTCACTTTGGTTTCTCCCTACAAATATTTATTTGATTTTTTATATGCATCTAAATATTCAAAATTATTAAAAGCCAATACCTAGTTTTTGAATTTGCTCCACTGGCCTTGAAAATCCTTTTGTTCCAAAACCTCCTACATCTAACACTTCTTTTTCAACTTTCTTTAGAATTTCATTAGTCCAAAATTTAATTGCAGGCTTCACCTTTTCAACATTAGGTGCAAGGGACCTTGTCGAATCCAAATAGAACAACTACATACAATATTCGATATTGTTACTATATGGAGATATATAACCTCTTGAACATCCAACCTGCTTTTATACAATAGATGCATTTAACGAATTTTACGATGCACAAATACAGAGCATCATTTACTTACTATTAAAAATAGGAGTGGCCCAATGTACCATGATCTTTCATTTTCTCGTTTCCAATTCAGCTTGCTCTTTCTCAAACACTTTAACAAGTAACCACACCAATCCATATTCAAAACATCTTCAATATTATTGAGACATGGCAAAATATTCTGATTTGCTGTACCATTAGTTATCCCTTTTGATAGTAAAGTCATCATTAAAACCAATAAGTTCATCTTGAACATCCTACCTCCTTCTTGTTCCTTATTTATCTGTTTCACAAGAGCCCCTAAGTAAACTCTTTGGATCTCCCCTTTTGGTGCTGGTGGATATTGTCCACGCCACTCCCTTGTGATGTTGTTCCGTATATCAGGCCTTGTAATATCTTCAACCTTAATATTCCCCATTAGGAAGCCAAAAATATCATGCACCGACTGTCGTGTAATTTGTAAGGAAGTTTCATTGTCTATTTCTAGACATAACGAGTCCATATTCAGCCTATCAACAACCCAATAACCTAATTTTAATGGGTTGACTACGATATCTAGCTTCAGAATCGATGCAAATCCCATCTCCCTAACATCCTTCTTTTAAGCATCCGATAGTGTTTTGACAACGTTGAAAAGCTTAGCAGGGCATTGCCTTGACGTGATTGACATAAATCCATTTGATTTGTAATTTTGGTTCTTAACAGATTCCATCTTCCTTCCTGTATGAATGTCCTGTTTTCGTGTCATAGGTTGATGTTTTTTGGGTGCGGCTTGTTGTTTGGGTGCATCCAAAACAAAGTCATCATCGTCGTCTGCTAGTTGTTGCACGAAATCTATAATAACAGATATTAAACATAAACTGGTTAATGGGTGCATACTTAATTAGTTTTCTTGCTGCTTAAGAGTTTATTTACGTACTCTTGTTTAGTTGCGTGTTGTTGTTAAATACTGAAGTTTTTTTCTTCGCAATTCCTTTCATAAGCATTTGGCTACTTAACCTTGTACCTATATCACAAAATTGTAATTTACAAACATCCTACATATGCATTTTATACCAACATACATAGCATCTCAGACACACATATACATAATTTATTTCATCCAGCTTATCAAAGAGATTAAAACATATTAGTTACATGGTGATGCATCTCAAACAAACATATCCATACCACATATATGCATCTTCAACCACAAATAACATATTCAAACAAACTACAACATATATTCGCGTACCTTTCAATGTGCCCTTCTGCACTTTCTTAATTGAAGATTTACGTGCCTCTGTAAGAAGAACAGGAAGATGCATGGTCGATTTGTTTTGTCTTACGTGTAGGGTTTAATAGACAATTGCAGAGAGGTTATAGTGATCATTGAATTAGTTCCCCCCGTAATGACTGGTTTTGCAGAGAGGTTATTGAAATAAGTCAATGAATTAAATTATTTTCCCCGTATTTGTAGTTCATGATCAAGACCTTAATATTTAAATTTACCATTTTACCCTGGCTTCCTCATAAAAAACTGCTTTTAATTGGATGTTTATTACCATTTTGCCACTATTAGATCTTGACCCTTGATGCATCATCCAATGGTTTAAATTTCTTCTTATTCTTCTTATTTTAAATAATATTCCCACCGGATCCCTACTAATTTATATTTGTGTATATTTAACTATATTTATATTATATATGTGTGTGTATACATATTATATACATAATATTTTTTTAATATGTATGATATTACACATATATACATCTTTTTTATATATATATATATATATATAATTATAGATATAGTTTTTTATATATATTATATATAATTATTATATATTTATATTTAGATGATATTTTATATACTATATATTTATTTATATATTGTTTTATATATATGTATATATTGATTTATAGATATATACACACATATTATATTGATATATACACTCTTATATATATATAGATATATTTTATTGTATTTATTATAGATTTTACTTATTACCATATGTATACGTATTCATTTTGTTTTCGTATTCATAAACTTACGCTATAAATATACATTCGGTTACTTTTACATAGTTTAAATTTGCGTATTCGTTATAATGTAGTATTCATATACTTACGTATATCTTCACACAAATATTTATTTTTATATACACTTATTATATTATCATTGAAGATGTTATTTTTATATATATTTTTAACTTATTACTATGTTTACGTATATCATATGCATAGTATACTTATGCTACGGATTAAGATTGCAGTCGTTTATTATGTGCTTCGTATTCATACTGCATACGTATTCATATAGCATACGTATACTTTTGAGACGTTTACATATGCTACGTTTACATATACATTACGTATACATCTGCGTATACATTATACATACGTATACTTATACATTCGTATAGTATAAATACGTATCATATACATACGTATATTTATTTATATATATATATATATATATATCTATCCCTATATATAGATATATCTATAAATATGTTTTTTATATATATATATATATATATATATATATATATATAGGGGACCGTTCTTTGCAGAACCATTTTTTTGTACATAACCTACACAACCACTTTAAACCAATTAGAATTTAGTATCATTACTTTTTTTATTTAATTCAAAAGGGTATAATAGTCAAAACACAATTTGATTTTTTTTAATTTTTTAATTAAAAAATGTTTTTTAAAAAACATTTTAATTTTCGGAATTAATTATTTTTATTTTATTTAAGATATTTTTTTAATATATGCTGTTTTTAAAAGAAAAAAAAATGAGTGCATATATGTTTTTTTTAATATTGTAAATTCCATGTTTCTAGTGTACATTTTTAACTTAATATGATAATTGCACATATGTTTCTTGTGCACATTCTTTAATCTTCAAAATTTATAACACAAAATATAGACAAAAATTGATATCAAATAAAATACATTTCAAATACAAATAACAAACCAAAAACATAAATACATAAACAAAATTTGATATCAAATGAAATATATTAGAAATATAAATCCAACTATATCCATGTTGTTCAAAAACATGTGTGCACTCTTCGAAAAACATATGTGAACTCTTTCAAGATCATATGTGCACTCTTCTAAGATCATATGTGTAAGCTTCGCTTTTTCATCAAATTCATTACAACATGAAGTACCCCTTCAAGACATATGTGCACTCTTTATATCGGTCATGGTCTCCGTGTTAACGAAACATGTTCACATATCTGAAACTACAATTCATTTGTTATTATTATTATTATAAAAAACACATATTCATTATTTAAAACATATACCTCCAAGAACATATGTGCACGCTCTCGCCAAATTCATTTAAACATATATGCACGCCTTCCAAAAACATGTATATTTGCAATGACCACATAAACATCGAAATTGAAGCACCAAAAACACAAAACCTGTCTTGAAACAAAAACAAAAATTAAAAAATTAATCATATTAGTAATAAAAATCAATCAACAAAACATTAAAAAAACAACTTTCATTGATTTTTTACCCGCCACAAAACACCTATGTATCATTTTCTTATATCAAATTATACAAACTTTTGTTATAACTAACATAACATAAATGCACTTTTCTAAACAAAAATAACGCCAATTAATATTAACAAATGCAACCAAATCACTTTTCATGTTCAAAGTCCAAACTAGCCACGAGCCACACATGTCATACCTTTTATGATATAGATCACACAACGATGATACATCCATATATATCATTAGATCATTCAAACTACCCTACTGCAGATTGTAAGGTCTATCTCCACAACATTTACATAACCAAAGATTTTTAAACCAAATGAAATACAATTCAATTACAATATAAATTGGTCAAAATTTCCATCACTAATGAGAAACAAATTAAAGGTGTAGTGTTGATGAATTTACTTGCTCGCTGCTCGACCACCAAGAGTCATGCAAGTCAAATGAAAAGCTGATCTTTAGTCATCAATAGGTTCTCATTAGAGAAAACCAGAATGAGAGCCTTTGCACATGAAACATTTGTTCTTAAAGTATTTATTATGTGTAACATTCTTAAGGACATCAAAATCAACAATTACTATTTGTTATATTTTTAATTATGATATAACTACTTGAAGAGTGGAAGAATTAATAAGGAGGGTTCCATTTTATATAACATGGATCATTTACTAATCTGATCATTTTTGTGAGTTTTCTGCATTGTTTGCCAAACTGAACAACAAGAACACGACGACTTCATCTACGGATAATTAATGTTACTCCATATTGCAATAACTTAAAGCAATATATAACTGTAAAGCAACATAAATAAAAATATATAAATACGGGGAAATAAATTAACTTCTCGCCAAGTAAGGAATAGTTTTCATCACACGTGTTTTGAGACGACAACCTTATACGTTTACGACTGAGTCGCCAAGCAGATAGTCTTAACCGCTTCTGAGACCGAGCCACAACCAAAGCTTCATTTTGTTGGTTGGTTGCAGAATCCTTAAAATTACAGACACTGGAGCTCATACAACTTTCTAGAGTATCGATGTTCATGGAGATGGGACTAACTTTCTGGTGCAAAGGCTCTCATTCTGGTTTTCTCTACTGTGAAACTGTCCCCCTTTCCAGTTTACTTGTGACCTGTCAAAAAGAATCCAATCAATCTCATTTCTATGTGCACGTGATGTGTTTTTGTGTCCCATTAATCATTTATATCTTTTTAATGATCCACAAACAAAAATAACATTGGCAAGATGAGTCAAGGAACAACACGAGCTTTATGCAAGCATTTTTGCACAAATTTATGTTCATACTTTTCCTAATTTGCATCCTACTTGGTCTGTAATATATACTATACAAAAATATATACTCGTATTAATCACTAATTCGCTAAATAGAAACAAATAATACAACTTATAAAAGATCAAACTAGTTAAAACTCATATTTCAGATCCAGATCTCAACCTTAAACATATATGTTCTAAACCATAATTCCATGAATCAAACTCATTATAATCAAAAAAATTCTCAAACAAATAAAACAAAATACTGACTTTTTTCCATCCTAAACTCATTGCACCGTCGTCTCAATCGCTGTTGCCGTCTCCACACTGTGTTCAACACACGTCTTTCCGACCATGAAAAAGTATCCATTGTTTCTTAACGTGCCTGTTACGACATTTATCACTACCTGGCTTGTAGATCGAAGGTCCATGGAATCGGTCTAAAAGATCAATTTAGATGAGGGTATCGATTGGAAAGGCCGGTTGTAGGTATTGGTGATGGTGGTTGTTGGTTATTGGGGCTAAGTTATGGGTGGAGGCTAGGGTTAGAAGGGAGAGAGAAGGAAATGTAAAAGATCTGAGATCAGTTCTTGATTTTAATGGTTGTAACCGATCACAATTTATGTATATTATTTCTTTTACTCTTAAAAATGGTTTGTGAAATTCCATATATGCCCTTAGACAATTTAAATTGAATAACAAAGAATTATACTTATTTACCATTATGCCATTTCATTTTCATCTATTGATCACTTTAATCAAGGGCTATTATTTGATTCTGTAGGTTCTGTACAAAAAAGTGGTTCTGCAAAGAAAATGCCACTGTATATATATATATATATATATATATATATTGTTGATCCCACTTGAATGAATCTTGAATTTCTTAGTTTGTGTAAGGTTTAATTATGCAAGATAAATCCTACACAACTATGGTAGAAACTTTGTAAAATATATCAAAGATTATGCGGAATCTAATCTTTGATCAATAAGAAGAATTTGCAATAGAATAGCAATTCTAATGAACACACAGATTAACAAACAAAGCTTCAATATACTAATACGAATACTCTAACTAGTATTAGGGTTATAAAACCTTGAAGCTACGAATTCTAGATGACAATGTATATTAACTGACATCTAACTCTATGCCCTAGGACCTCCTTTTATACACCAAGGAGTCCTAGTCAATTTACAATATATTCCTAAAACTTATAATATTCTCAAAGATCTATTCTATAAATAACAATCCTTATCAACTAAGTAATCTTGAACTCCAATCAATCTTTATCTTTTCTCTGAGTAGACTTTATCCTTTCTCCGATAGTAGAAAATCTTTTAACAGTCTTAATCTTTTCAACAGTTGTAACATTGCACTTGCAGCATTAACTCTGAACACTAGCAGTAGTAACTTATACACCAGCATCATTAACTGTGTACAAGCAGTAGTAACTACTTAGAATATTTTCTTCAATCTTCTCCAGCAGTACTAACTTTACTCTAGCAGTACTAACATATACTAGCAGTAGTAACTAGCAGCACTAATATACACTAGCAGTACTAAGTTACAATAGCAATAGTAACTAAGTTACACTAGCAGTAGTAACTATAAACTAGCAGCACTAACTACTTAGCATATTTTTCATTAAAGTTAATGAACAACACTAACTTTAGCTCAGCAGCAGTAACACAAACCTTAGCAGCAGTAACTCTAAGATCATCAAGAAGTCTTTTAATCCCAATAATCCTCTCCTAAACTTCATATTAATCTTCAAAATCATCAAGTTTCTTCATTAAAAGCTTCATTAATCACCAGGAGGATGCTTCCAAACACTTCATTGATTCTTGAGCTATTTTGGGATGAGCTTAAGAAGTTGATAACACATTTCATTCTAATGATCAGCTTGAAGCTTCTTGTTCAGCATATCTGTAATTGTAGTAGGTGTAAGGGGATATCTATTTTCTACCAGCATATGAATATACACATGTTGCATCCTCAATGAATGAACACCACAGGAATCATATAACTTCTAATCCAATACTTTGTAATCCTGTTGATTTTTCCATACTTGATCTTCAACATGTGGATTAAACATTGTCTTCAAATCTCCATATAAATTCAAATCCAAATCCTCCACTAGTCTTGTTGATCTATATTTAGCTTTTACCAGATTGTACAAATCTTCCAAATCTTACCAGTCAAAACTTTTAAGCATTAGACTGAACATGGTTGTTAAGATCTCTATCCTGATCTTAGGATCGTACGATTTTACGATACTGCAAAGAAAAAACGATCTAGATCCTACGTAGGATCTTTGCATGCTTAAGATCTTGTAGGATCCCGATCTTGATCATAGGATCTTAAGATCTACTACGATCCGATCTTACTTTTCTCAAACCACGAACTAAAAAACTACGAAGTTGTGGCTTGTGTTTCCTAGATATTAAAAAACAACAAGTTAATTTTCTTAAACATTTCACAATTATAATTTATAACAACTTTCCTATGAAACATTCATATAATTTTGTGGTTATGATGTATAATAATTTGTAGATTTGTATAATATTAAAAAAACTATTAAGAAAATGACATTATAGTAGGATCTTACGATCCCGATCCGACCTTACGATCTCGATCTTGCAAAGATGAAAACGATCCTGGGTAGGATCCCGGTCTTGAAAACCTTGAGACTGAATACCATGTACATCTTTGAACTTCCATCAGCTCTTATTATTTGATAGTAGTTGTTCTTTCCTTCTTTATGGATCTTCCAGTCGATAATAGTTGGAGGCTTAGTAGCTAAAGGAATAGCATTAATTGCAACCTCTTCTTCATCTGGAATGACTTGCATTATACTTTTAAGCTCTACTATCTCTTTATCCTCATCCACCTTCTGCTTCTTAACACTTTCTTGTTCTAGCTCATCTCCTGCTCTCTTTGAACTGCTCTCTTGTACTATCTCTGCTTCAGCTTTCTTTAAACTTCCTTCAACCAACTCAGTTCTATAGTCAACAAAGGTATTCGCCCTTTTCATTGCTTTGTCAAATAATTCTTAAATATTTTCAAAAGACTTGCTCTTCAAATCTTTGGGCTTCCATCCTTCCATGTTTTTCAAATAAGTACACATGATACTCCTTTGTTAAGCTCTTATTGGTGGTCTGTTCCTCTTTTCTTCTACCCTTTTTGTTGTAAAGTGTTTTCTTCTTTTCTCCAAGAGTTGGTGAAACAATTTAGCCCTTTCTTCAATGGTCAACTCTTCTTGTTCTCTTGTTTGCAATCTTTCAGCCAATAAGCAATCAGCCTTAATCTTTGCCTGTATATCATCCCATGTTTCTTTCAAGGCAATGTTGGCTTTTGCTTTCTCTCTTTCAATCCTTTCTTGTTCATCAAATTCAGCATGTAACCTTTGAGCCACTTCCTCATCAAGCTTAAGTTGATCTTTCTTTGACAATTTCTTCACAGGTTCAGGTTCAATCATTTTTGCTTTACCCTTGTCCTGAATCTTTGCCTGTGATGGTTGTTGTAAAGATACTATTGTTGTTGACTCCACTGGATCTTTAAAGACAATCCCTTTCACCTTGGGCTTTGCTGCATTTAAATCTTGAAGTGCTTGAGCCAATGTGATTTCTTCAGCAGTTATTGTAACAGTTGTTGCAGCAGTACTAACTTGAGCAGCATCAACAACAGTACTAACTACATTACCTTTCTTACTATCAAGAACTCCTTGTTCTACAACAAATATTTCTTCACCAGCAAGATCACTTAAATCAAACATTATATCATCACCATACCTCCTCTGAGTTTCATCAACCAATATAATCTCTGCATCTATATCAATGTCATCAATTTTCCTCCCATGTTTGGATGCATCCTCCTGATCACCCAAACTAGCTTCATTAGAGGAAACTATTCTTACAGATCTACCAACCGTATATAATCTTTTGAGCTTGTGAGTTCTTGACCCTCTTTTCTTCTCTAACTTCTTGACTCTCAGTTTTAAACTTGTAATTTCCTGTGCTTGAGCAGTCTTTGTGTTCTCCAGAGCAAGAACTCTTAATTGTAAAGTTGTATATAATTACATCAATTCCTAAAGTTTTAGTCTATCCTCACCACTTCGAAGTGTGTTACCTTTTGCGAGAAATGGATCATTAGAAAATTTAGATACATTCTCAAACCTAGTCTGAGCAATTGTATCCCCTATGGTTTCTTGGCGCTTGGGACCACCACCTGAACTAGTTCCTGGGGAACTTGATTCATTAGGTGTTGCCTTGGATTAGGTCTTATCTATGTTACCACTGTCCTGCTCTGTTTCTAAGTCAAAACCAATAGTGACAGCCCTTACCAAACTGTCATCCATCTCCTCATTGACAGCCTCATTTGCTACATTGTCACTAGGAACACTAGACTGAGGTATTTGAGTGTCCTTTTTCTTAGGCCTTCTTGATCTTTGTTTCTTTGGAGGTTGAGATGTTGATTCAATAATTGTAGGTATGTAATGGGGATCAGTAGGAATTACTGAACCTTCACCATTTCTTCTTGATCTTGTACCACCATGGTTGGAAATAAGGGTGTGACTCTTCCAGAAAAACCTTTTCATTCCCTCTTCATGTTTCCAAAGATCTTCTTAGTATGCGAGGGTGTAACATAAATCCTCTTGTGAGTTGACATCCCCTTTAGTTGTTTATCCAAAAAGACTTATACAAATCTTAGATACATCAAGAATTTACTATATACATTCTCCAAGTTCTTCATCATACTTTCAAATATGTACTTTGAAAAGTTAAACTTCTGGTTTGTAGCTAAACAGATAATTACAGATGCCATGGTGCTACTAAATTCATTCCATGTATTAGTCTTAGCACTTAGGCATTGCAAAATGGTATGAATAAGGAATTTCTATTGTGGGGAAAAGAATGCCTTATAGAAAGTAAGTTTTTGTGAAACTTTCTCATACCCCATGAGTGAAAGTTGTTCAAAGATAGTAGCATTGGGTAGACAATCAATACCTTCAGCATCTTCTAGTTGAAGATCTCTTCTCACAGTTGCTTTAGTTATGATGATCTTTTTTCCATCCACTAGGGCTTGTAACTGTAATTCCCCATTAACAATTTTCGCCTTGATGATAGCCCAGAACTATTCAATACACGAAGTATAGATTGTAGTGTTGATCCTTAGTGCATATCTTATAGGATTTGCATTCAAAAAATCCACTATCTACTTAAACCCTTCACTTTCAGCGGGTTTAGCCAAAAACGCTACTAAATTATGAGTATCAGCAAACTGTAGGGTCTTCATTGTGTTGGGTTTTGATGATGAATGATGAAATTGAGTTAGGGTTTGTGATTAGAGAGTATATGATTGAATGAAATCGATTAAATGAGTGATTGAAACCCTTAATCAAAGTATTTATGAAAATACCCTCAACAACATTAACGTTCAACATCAGTAGTAAGTTATGCCTAGCAGCATTAAGTTATGCCAGCAGTATTAACTTATGCCTAGTAGCATTAAATTATGCCTAGCAACATTAACTTTGAGTCACCAGCATTAACTCTAATTCAAAACTCTCTGTTAGTTTTTAATATATTCAACTCTCTTTCTGTTTTTTAACTCACAACTTCTCTCAATTCTTTTACTTACCAAAACTCTATGTCTGTTTTTATTCCACACATCTCTCTTTCTGTTTTTATTCTCACTAACTCTCTTAGTTCTTTTTCTTACCAAATCACTCTATCTGTTTTTACACATCTCTCTTTCTGTTTTTATTCTTACCAACTCTCTCAATTCTTTTTCTCACAATTTTCACAATGTTAATTATA
>BQNB010040324.1:26198-47489 GCA_026074375.1 Tanacetum coccineum
TTAACACTAAATCTTATTATTTACATACGTACATACATAATACGTACACATAAAATACGTACAAACTTAATACTTACACAATTAACGCACAAATGCTCAAATCTCACAATAATCATTTCCCCGTCACTCAAAAGTGAACGAAATGAATTCCACCAAAACCAACACAACTCCAATCTCAATGAGACGATCACGCTCAATAGATTGAGTACCAACTCCCACATAATCCACATAAACACACACATAAACACCTATAAACACATAAACCATACATTGCAACAAGTACATAAGTCAACACCAATGGTCTGACTAACATGCTCAAGTCATGGTTGTTACAGCTGGATCGGGTGATAAGAAACAATATGGGGGATCTAGACCCCTATGCTCAAGATGCAATTACCACCATGAAGGTCCGTGTGCTCCAAAGTGCTATAAATGTAACAAATTTGGCCACATCGCCCGTGACTGTAGGGGTGCGGGAAATGCCAACAACTTTAACAACCAGAAGGGCACCAGATCGGGTCAGAAACCTACTTGTTTTGAGTGCGGAGTTCAGGGGCACTTCAAGAAGGAATGTCCAAGGATGAAGAACAACAAAGGCAACCGTGGTAATCAAGCTGGGAATGACAGGGCTCCAGCGAAGGTGTATGTGGTTGGAAATGCGGGGGCAAACCCAGACAACGTCATTGCGGGTACGTTTTTTCTAAACAACCGCTATGCTTATATCTTATTTGATACGGGTGCCGATCAAAGTTTTGTGTCTACTGCATTTAGCTCCCAAATTGACATCACGCCATCTACCCTAGATTACTATTATGATGTCGAACTAGCTGACGGGAGGATAATTGGGTTAAACACTATACTTAAGGGTTGCACATTAAACTTCCTAAACCACCAATTCAACGTAAACTTAATGCCTGTAGAACTTGGTAGTTTCGATGCTATAATCGGTATGGATTGGTTGGCGAAGTACCAAGCGGTCATTGTGTGTGCCGAGAAGATTGTTCGCATTTGTTTGCATTCCTGGAGAAATAAAAACCTTTAATCATACACGGGGACGGAAGTACTCAGGAAATGTGACCCGATATTAAAAATCCATTCGTGCACCTAAACGCAGAAGTAATTGGAAAAAAGGACTTCCTATCTTTCTGGCACATATCACTGCAAATGAGGTTGAAGAAAGTGGAGGGGAGGAAGCCAACTTGAGGAGCGTACCATAGTTCAAACACTTACCGAAGTATTTCCTGTGAAGACTTTCCGGGTCTTCCTCTGACTCGACATGTGGAATTCCAAATTGATGGGTACCTGCCATCGTGCACTGCACTGGTTAGCTACAGGGCACTATATCGTATTAGCGCTTCCAACATGAAAGAGTTAAAGGAGCAACTGAAGGAGTGTCCGATAACGGCTTTTTAAGACCTAGTTCCTCGCCCTGGGGAGCTCCCAGTCTTGTTAGTCAAGAAGAGAAAAGACGGATCATTCCGGCTGAATGCATTTGACTACGGGAACTGAACTAACAATTACGGTGAAGACGTTATCCGCTCTAAGAATTTGGAATGACTATTGTTCAGCTCCAAGGGTTCGAGTGGTTACTCGAAAATCGAACCTTAAGGTCAGGTTCTCACCAATTAGGGGTTTCGCGAGAGAAGACATCTGAAAATGCTTCCGAAAGAACTCGTTATGGTCATTTACGACTTTCAATGTTTGCCGTTGGGTTTGACAAACGCACCTGCTGTGTTTTATGGACCTCATGAATCCGAGTGTGCAAACCTTACATGGACAATTTGTAATTGTCCTTTAATGATGATATTTTGATCTATTAAGAAGAAGCAAAGCGCACGAAGCGGATCTTGAAGATAATTCTTGGAGTTGTTGCAAGAAGTGATAAAAAAAAAAAAACAAAAAAAAAAAAAAGAAGGAGGAGTTGTATGGGCCAAGTTTTCCAAATGTGAATTCTTAGATTCTAAGGTACAGTGCCTAGGTCAAGTGATCAGATAGTGAAGGAATTCATGTGGATCCAGCCAAGATTGAATCTATTAAGGCATTGGACATTCCTAAGTCACCAACAGGGATATCGTCATTTCTTAGGTCTTGTGGGTACGATCGAAGATTCCTTGTGAAGGGTTCTCAAAGCTCGCCACACCACTGACTACGCTTACTCAAATGAAGTCATGTTTTGGAGTGGGGCGATATTCACGAAGCAGCTTTTCAACTGTTGAAGCAAACGTTGTGCAGTGAACCAATCCTTGCAATTACCTGAAGGAAGCGAGATTTCATCGCCATACTGCGACCCTTCAAAGAAAGTTGGCGCTGAGTTGACTGCCGAGAGAGAAAAAGTGATCTTTGCCTCACGCAGTTGAAGATTCATGAGGAAGAACTATACAACTCATGATTTAGAAACTTGGTTGCAAGTAGTGTTCGCTCTCAAGATTGGAGAATTAGTTTTTGGAACTCAGTGTACGGTGTTCACCGCACAAGAGTTTGCAACTCTTTTAGATCAAAAAAGAGTTGAACATGTTGAGGAGAATACGACGATTAATGGTTTTGTGTTACGTTTTTAGAGTTGCTAAGTGGAATTACGATTGCGATATTCGTTTATCACCGGGGAAAGCAAATGTCGTTGCTGATGCTTTGAGCAGTAAAGACTGAGACCCACCATTAAGAGTTCGAGCTTAGTCATGCTATTGCTTTGGATCTCCTAAACACGATCTTAAATGTCAGAATGAAGCGCGAAAATCAGCTAATCATTAAGAGTGGAAGACGTTGGGGGAATGTTGATTGAAAAACGCTAAAATTCAGAGACGCGCTTAGCTGAACAAAGTTGGAACCAGTAGCGGATGGAACCTGTGCCTCCATGGCAAGACTGGTTACTTGTTATGGCGATTTGGGAACTGTGTTCTGCACGAGTCCCCACAAATCACAACATAGTACTTATTCATCGGGTTCGACAAAATGTACCAAGACATGAAGAAGTTATATTGGTGGTCCCGCCCAACATGAAGCGACATAGCCACTTATGTTAACAGTGTTTGACCTGTGCTAAGGTTCAAGGCGCCCCGAACTCAAAGGGCCATCAGGATTGTTGGTACAACCCAAGATACCCGATGGAAGTGGGAACACTTCATATGGATTTTGTCATGAAGCTTCCTAGCCGTTAAAGCTATGACATAATTTGGGTGATCGTTGACGACTCACAAGTCTGCGATCTTCACAACCCATTGGAGAGAGACCGATCCTTTGGACAAACTTGCTAGATTGTCTAAAGGAGGTGGTCACAAGCATGGGATACAGTCTCAATCATTTTTGATCGTGACCGAGCTTCGCTCCAATTTTTGTGAGGTTCATTCAGAATGCTTTGGGTAATAATTTGGATATGAGTACTGGTACCATCCACAAACAGAGGGCAAGCGAGAGGACCATTCAATTCTCGAGGATATGCTGCGTGCATGTACATTCGACTTTGGAAAGGGTGGCGTTAACCATTTGCCAATTAGTCGAAGTTTTCCTACAACAAAGCTATCTCGCTGGGGGGGGGGTTGGGTGGGGCGGGGGGGGAGGGGGGGGGCGGTAAGCATTAAAGGCGCACCATATTTGAAGCACTTTATGGTCGAAAGTGTCGTTCACCTGGTTTGTTGGATACGAAGTTGGGAAGCTCAAATACTCGGTCCAGAACTAATAAGAGACACTGAGAAAATCTCATCCAGATCAAGCAAAAGGATGCAAGCTGCCCTCCTCACACCCCCACCGGGCGTTCTCCACGCGATTCTTATTTTTGTTTCATGTGATCGACACATAGAGTTACGCTGACTTGAGCTGGTGTAAACCAATGAATTCCAAGACGGGGATAAAGTTATGCTTAAGGTTCGCCTTGAAAGGGCGGCTCGTACGTTTTGGCAAATGGGGCAAGTTAAACAGTGAACACTAGGTATGTTGGACCTTTTAAGGTGATCGAAAGGGTTGGAGACAGTGGCTTACATGCTTGACTCTTCCAGAAGAGTTGAGCAGAGTTCATTCAATATGTTTCATGTATCTTATCTGAAAAGTGTGTCATGCCGACGAACCATTAGTAGTTCGTTAGTGGACATCATCTGATGACAAGCTTCATTTGTTGTGAAAACAAAAAATCAAAAAACAAACAACAAAAAATCCAAAATACGAAACAGAAAATAAATATACAATAAAAATTTAAATCTCGGGTAGAATATAGTGGCGTTGGGTGGTGTAGTTAAACGGTTGAAGTGAAAGTCGAATTTCCCATTAGTCAAAGTTCGATGGAAACTCCAAGAGAGTCTGAGTTCACTTGGGAACGTGAAAGACAATTCAAGAAGAAATACCCACACCTTCTTCATCAAGACCGCCATCGTCGTACGTGCTGCATTGTGAGTTGAGGCCCCCAAGGCTGTTTACAGGGGGAAGTTCTATAACACCAGTGGTTAACAAGTCATTGCAATTGACGACCGTCGATAAATGTTATTTATTTTTTAGTGTTGTAGGTTTTCTATGGTAATTGCTATGAATTAAGTTTAAATGGGTAAACTAAAACAATTAGCGTTCAATGTTAACGGGCTTATCAAACTATTAAATATTTACATCAAGAAGGGTTATAAAATTTTTTGAGAATAATTATTAATTTGTTATTTTATTTTTATCGGTACGTTCAGTTGTATACGTTACGTCGATACATTGCGTTTTTAGGCACTCCCGGGAAAGACGGAAACTTTTCTAGCTCAACAAATACCCTATTATACCCAATCCATAAAATTTACTCCAATAGATCATGTATAACTCATTTATTGCCGAAATTCTTGGCAAAGGATGCACGTTATACAAGTGTTTCATGGAAAACGCTTCAAGTTGGTCAAATGACCTTACTTATTAATGCAACACCATCCCTACCATACTTTGGACTTAAATGACCATTCCCATGGCCATACCTAAGACCTATGAGCCTTTCCTATGACATGACCTGGTCTCTTTGAACTTGATTACTATTAATATAATGTAAGTATCTAGTGAAAGGAACTTATACACACCAACACTTAGAAAAAATCAAACCAAAATACCTTCTTTTGCTTACAAGAGCCACGGCTCAAACAACCTTCTACAAACAAACCCATACAAAAATTTGTATACAATCTTACACTTCTTGATATACACCTATTCTTAAGATATTAAGGCATTTGCAAGCATTTGAATCCCATTTCCAAGAATTTCTCAATATTAAGGAAAGCTAGGGTTTCTTAAGTGCAAGCTTGGTTTTGTGGCTAAACAAGGGGTTAGTTACTTGTGCATCATCATCTACTTACCTCATAAGGGTTATGTCTATTTGATATCACTATGTTCCTTACAACTTTTCATTTTATGCATATGATTATTCTATTTCGCTTAAATCACATTTAGGATCCATTAACATGTAAAGAGGAAGTTGTTATGTGTTGTTCCTAATGTACACTTTATTATACTTAATGATGTTATGGAGGACTCATGTTTAAAATGGTTTACACAAATGATTTACACTCTATGGATAACATAAAAATGATTATTGACAAATAGTAACTTAAAAAGTTACATAAATAAAGTTATGGTTTTAAAGTATGTTAATGGATTTGTTTAACAGGTGTAAATTGGACATGATGGACTTGGTATGGACACGGGACAACTTAATTATATGTATTATTCTTTATAATATATATGTTATATGGATTGTGGGAAATACAAAAGTGGTAAAGTATAAAGAAATGGGTAAAACTGGATCCTTACAAAATTCAATCCCTCTTGCTGTCCAAAATTCGAAATTTAACATACCCATTTTATATTTTTATAAGATAATACATTTCACGACTGATCCGGAAAAAAGTAAAAAACTAGTTAAACGGATTAATACGAACAAAAAGTCTACCGTTAAAAAAAAGGTTATACGTTAATAACGAATAGGTCGTAAGTAAATTTTTATAAAAACATTTTAATAAAAAATTATTAACAGAAGGTAATATTTTAATAAATAACTTACACATTTTTATTTTTTTTTTTTTTTAGTGATTCCAAAAATGATAAGAATCGTAATATTTCAATTAATACGAACGTGTTATGAATTTCGCGAGTATAGACCATTATACTTTTATAAATTAATTTTATAAAAGTTACAATTCAAGGACATGAAAGTTCATATTTTGCTAAACCTCATAAACAAATGTAGAATTTCAAATACGGACGTCCTCGATAGAATCGTTTTAAAAAGGAGCTTATAACGATTAAAATACGACGTTAGGGTTTTACGACAAATAAATCGATAAAAAATTAACTAAGGTATGATGTGAAACAGTAATTTTTTGTTCACCAAGTAGTGTCCGAATTCAAAAATGTAAATTATGTAATCGTCTTGGTAACGAAATAGATGGGCATAAAGAACCGCGAGAATCGGGTTTAAAACGCGAAAGTTACGCCCGTTTTACTACCCGATAATTATTAGTTTTACTAATTAAAACACACTTTTACAAAACCATTAGTTGGTGATTGAGCTATATAAGGAATGTTATGTAGGTTATTCAATAGTACTATATTACTAGGGGAGGTTTCATATTGAGGCCTTTCGGATGGTGTTGCGACGAGACAAACCTAATATTATTTTAGCCCGTTGCGATTCCTTGTTGGATTTACGATTATTTTAACGTGTTCTAAAACTCCTCGAACGTCATGTCATGACTCTTTAATTATGATAGCCCGAACGATAGTAGATATCATCTATAGGATTACATCTCAATGTATCAATTAAAAGTACTAGGGACTTATAGACCTATGATAATTTAGGTAGCATTCGATCTTTTTACGTGACGCATTATTGCACATATTTGGATTATCAGAACTCTAGGTGTAGTTCATGCCCATGTGTTTACATGCTTTTTGTTTTTACAAAGTTTTCAGGCGTGAAAAAACATTGCAAATGTTTACAATGGAACAAGTGGTTAGTTTTTATAATGACTTACATGTTGCCTAAGTAGCGATAAACCCCAATCTGAGCCATTTCCATGAACTAGTTAATTCTCGAGCTGAGGACATGTTTTGAATAGATCTATTGGGTTTTGACAAAAGAACTACCCCCCCGTTCGTGGTGATTAAGCTATCACTGAACAAACGATTGTATATCCATGTCGTTTAGGATGTTGCGGGTTAGAACATCACTCAGGGCAATGGGGCCAATAATTTTCGGTAATCACATACGTCAAAGCTTCAGTGTCATGAGCTTAGAGAACGTACTTAATTATATGATTTCTGCATTTGTATGCAATATCATACGGGAGATCTTGTGGTCCTAAAGTATGAATTTGTCAAACCTATGAAGTTCACCAACATTATTGTTGTTGTTTTAAAGTAATGTTTTACTGGGATCAATAAGCACGAGGTGCGAATGGATACATTAGGTGGTTTTGAATTGGGATGTATGCATTAAAGATTTTGGTCGCATATGCAGTTTATGGGCTGACAATCTTTGTATTTTGATTTAAGTTGATACAAGTTAAGCTTGGGCTTATGTAACAATTACTTTGTTAAACCATTGTTTCATTTTCCTCAAACGACTTTTTTGGTTGTTCGATATAAATTCTTGTGTTAATGATCTGAGATAGTAACCGCCGGATCCTTATTCCGCTGCGACCCATTTTGGGGGTGTTACAACTAATATTCCATAGCAGTACTAAAGTTACAATTAGCCAAGTAGTAAACGAACGTTACACTTGCAGTTAGTATCTATAAACTAGTAAGCACTAACTACTTAGCATATTTTTTCAATTAAATTTAATGAACAACAATAACTTTTAGCTCAGCCCCAGCACGTAAGTAACACAAAACTTAGCTAGCAGTAATCTAAGATCATCAGAGTCTTTTATCCAAATTATCCTCTCTAAATTGATATTAATCTTCAAAATCATTAAGTTTCTTCATTAAAAGCTTCATTAATCACCAGGAGGATGCTTCCAAACACTTCATTGATTCTTGAGCTATTTTTTGATAAACTAAGTTAAACCAAGTAACCACCTTAACTCCACCATGATCCATCTACTTGCTAGCCACCTTTAGCACCTTGCCACCATCACATCCATGAATCACCTATTAGTCACCTTGAGCTCCAAGAAAAACCCTTGTCACCTCTTTGATAACCGAACCCCCTCATACACCTCTTAGCACCTCTCCAATCTATCCTAGCTCTAATCCGAGTCACTAGATATTCCTTGGACACCACACCAAGTTTACTTGGCTACCACTTTAAGTAAACTTGGCCTCCAATCCTTTTCAAGCCCTATATAAGCCGAAACACACACACTTTCACAAACACATAATTTTATCAAAATATTCAAAAGTGCTCTCGCCATGCATGAAGAACCTAGAAGGAAAGTACATAGCATTGTTTTTTCAGCCAGGTAAATAAGAAGAAAGAGTCTTTGCAAGTCATCTCCAAGTTTTTGACCCTAAATCACTTTTTCGACCCATTTTTCACCAAACGTTGTACTTGTAAGTCCTATAACTCATTCATAAGCTTTGTATCATATTAAGATTTGTATGGAACTTTGTTTAGGTCATTGAATAAGCTTATACAACCTGTTTGGTTTTCTAAACAAACGTGCCCTAAACGGCACCCAAAAACCTAAAAATGCTTATTACACGTACTTATCAATGTTTAAAAAGCATAGCTAATTTAATAAGCTATTCTAATAAGCTAATTTATCATTTTTATAACATTAAAACAAATCCTAAAGCCTTAAACCCATCGGGTTAATCTTTTTAAACCAAACGAACCTGTTTTGGATTTTTACACTCACAAGCTCTTTTGATAAGCTAAAAGCTCGTAAAAGTTACTTATTTTAGCTTATAGTAATAAGCTATAACCTACAAAATTGATTTCTAAATCAAAAATATCAATATTATAGTTTTTTTTGACTTAATTCCAATGTTTTCATCCAAGAGGGAGTATATATTGTAAAATTCTTTGAAACATATAACTTGAGGGGCTTAAATGCTAATTATCTAAAGTTAAATTAGGGTTGTTTGTCATATTGAAGTTAAAGTTTAATGTTTTGAAAAATATAATTAAAGGGGTTAATTTGGTAAATATATATATCAAGTTGTTATATATTGTCATTTTCTATTTCTCAATGGTATAAAAACTGGAATATTTTTATATTAATTATAAAAATATATTTAAATATTATAAGACTCAATTTTATTAAAACCGACACCAATTATCTTTATCATTCATCGATCGAAACGTTATAAATCAATTATTGTTATATATTTAACATTAATTTATCATCCACTAGCTATTGAAAATATCTAAAACTAATAAACATCTTCTCTTAAATAAATAACTTTATCACGTTACTTGGGTTTCATGGCGAGCCGGATTTATTTGGGTACGACGTTTTGAGAGTGTTGCTGGATTTAGCGATTTAAAGTGTCCTAAGTCGTCAAACGTTTACTAAATGCCTCTGGATTATCGATAGCACGAACAGTGATATGCATTGAATTTTCACAAGTTATCAAACCAAAAACCGTTAAACTTTATGAAATAAAGTTTGTAATATCAACAATCAAACTAAGACTTGACATATTACCCTAGGTTGCGTGACGAGGCTGTTTACTCTCATTTGAATTAAATTTCAAATCAATCAACTACCTTGATAGGTAATTGTTCATAAGTCCTACATTTACTGTTTTCTAATCCTGTGGGGAGATATATGCTATAAAGCCATGATTAAGATTTTCTCAACTATATTCCTATCTGATATATTATTGCCTAAGTTTGCTTTCAGCCAATATTTTTTAATCATGAACCATTAGTCACTTGCGAGTGAACGTGAATATTGTGGATAGATTTATTGGGGGTGACGACTCAGTTTGGTGTACCCGTACATGGGGTAACCAAATACACTATATTTGAGAACAAAGGATAACTTTGGCAAGTTACCTTTCCTTAAGGACAGTTGTTCCTTCAAGTCGTTAACGTGATTGGAGTGTTAAGGTTTGTTGCATGCGCTTAGGGCAATAATTACTGTTTTCCATGCTTATTGTATTCGTTTTGCAATTATTACCTCGTATGCTGACTTGTATAACTATAATTACACACACTGTAAATTTCTCTAACTGTTGTTGTTTGACCACCCAGTATAGTTGTTTATCTAAGTATTGCTCAATCTATGAGGAGTGTGCATGGATGAGCGAGTTCCAACCTGTTATCATTCAACTTCTAGTTTTGAAATGTATTTTAAGGAATCTTTTAAACCTACTTATGAATAATGAATGATAACTTATTTTTCAAAAACGTTCTCTTTTGAGTCGTTTTCTATCATTTGTGACTATGATTTCCTGAAGTATACCCCAGATTACCTTCCACTGTATATGTCAAATTTAGAGGTGTTACAAATCATGTAACACCCCCTTATTGAAATCTAGCAGCGGAAGCTAATTTGGTATTACTTCATCTTCAACCGTCATAATCATAATAAAACGGACTCAAAAGAGGACGTTTTAGACAATTTTTTAGTTATCATTCATAATATATCAGAGTTTATACAAAGAGAGGTCCCAAATACATGAAAAACATAAAGTTGAATGATAACAAGTTAGGGCGTCCTCAAGGTCCAATGGCAACTCGTGCCCAATATATTGCTCAAATACCTGAGATGAACATGCCTAAAGGCGTCACACAAAATGTTGGAGTGAAAATTCTTAGGTTTTGAATGTAATATTCGAATTCATGCATCCATACGTGGTAATAATTGTTTTTTTACAGTGCAAACCCTTATCATGGAAAATAGTATTATCTGCCCCTAAGGCGCATGGAACCAAATTTAACATCGGGAATGTCATTTTTATGACTTGATAATAAACAACTGTCTTAAGGAAAGGTAAATTTGCAAAGGTATCATTGTTCTCAAATTTAGATGCGTTTGTATCCCCCATGTCGTGTACACCACGTGGAGTCTGTCCCCCCCAATAGATCTAACATAAATATTCACGTATCACGGCAATTGACTAATGGTTCATGATCTAAGAAATATTTGCAGTGAACAGCAACTTAGGCAATAATTTATCAACGATAGCATACGTGGTAAAAATACTTGTATTTACTAGGTGATGGCATGTATATCCCCACGGAGTTTGGAAAACATGTAAACCGTGGGAGTATGAAACTCACCATATCAAGGAAGTTGTATGGGATTTAAATTTTATTAAATGAGTGGTAAAAGCTTGTCACGAACCGGGCCTTAAATTTCTTTTACCTTAATACTGTCAAGCCATGTTTGATGGTTGATATTACAACATTATTTCATAAAGTTTAACGGTTTTTGCTTGATAATTGTGAAAATATTGTATCATGGTTCGGGCTTATCATAATCCAGAGGTCTATAGTAAACGTATTAGAGGAGCTAGGACACTTTACATCGTAAATCCAGCAACTCATTAAAAATCTACCAAAATGAAACACCTTCACATGAAAATCCCTAGTAGTGATACGTTATAGATTAAATAATAAGGTTTTATCTTTAGATTTCTTCAAAAGCTAGTGGATGATAAATTATGTTAAATATATAACATAATTAATTTATAACGTTTTGATCGATGAATGATAACGACAAATGTATCGGGTTTTAATAAATCCGATTTAGTCTTATAATATTTAAATTATTTTTATAATTAATATAAAAATATTACATTTTATACCTTTGGAGATATGAATGAAAATATATATACATTGATATATATATATTTACAAAAATTTAACCTTTAATTATCATTTTTAAAATTTAAACCTTTAACTTTCAAGTATGAAAAAACAAACCCTTGAAGTTTAATCTTTAGGATAAATAATTTTTGCCCAGTTATAAGTTCAAGAGAATTTACATATAACCCCTTTGATGACAAACATTGCGAATTAAGGTCCAAAACCATAATCTTTGATATTTTTGATTTAGAAATCAATTTTTAGGCTGGTTACAATAGGCTCTGGTTTTCTGGGTGTGGTAGTATTTTTGTGGTTGAGTTTTCTCACTTTTTATATTTTATTTCTTTTTATTTTTATTTATATTTTTTTTTATAAAAACTAGTGTCACTTGGACTTTTGTTTTTTATTGTTTATATTATTATTGCTTCTTACTATAAGCCTAAAAAAAGTAACTTTTTACGAGCTTTAGCTTATCAAAAGAACTTGTGAACTAGAAAATCCAAAACGAGTTCGTTTGGTTTAAAATGATTAACCCGATAGGTTTAAGGTTTTAGGATTTGTTTTAATGTTTATAAAAATTGAATGTTAGTTTATAGAATAGCTTTATTAAATAGACTTTTTGGCTTTTAGTTTGATACGTACCCAAAATGGTTTATAGGGTTTTAGGGTTGGCGATTAGGGCACGGTTTGGTTTAACAAATGGTTTTTTGAATCAACGTTATACAAGTAACTTAATTATAGCTTATACAATATCTATAATGATACAAGAGCTTATGGAACAAGATCTTAAGTTACTAGTACTTGGACTGTTGAGAATGGGTCGACTGAACGAAAAAACAACTCGAAAACAAATCGATGAATTCAGCGAAGATTCTATCTTTTTGTTTCTATGGCTTATATTGTTGTATACTTTCTTTTAATCTTCTTGGACTTGTTTTATTAGATCATGGACTTGAGGTAATATAGAAGCTTTAATGGTGCTATTGAAAGTGTTGGTAGATATGCGTGTTATATAGTTTAGAAAAAAGAGTGGGTGCCCAAGTATACAGGAGTCGGGAACCAGTTTACTTGAGTGGAGGAGAGTTTTGCTTGGTGTCCAAGGTGGTGATGGCGTTAGTAGGGGCTAGCTAGGTAGTATAGTAGGTAGAAGTAGGTGATTATGTTGATGTAGTCATGGTGGGTTCGCACGGTATTAGGCAACAGGTGGTGAATTATGGTGGTGTTTAGCAAGGTAGTAGGCAAGGTGGTGAATCATGGTGGTGCTTATCAAGGTAGTAGGCAAGGTGGTGAATCATGGAGAAGGGTGGTTGCTTGGTTTAAACTTGGTTCGAGCTAGTTATGGGGTGACGAGCTCATTAGGGTTTTGGGTTAGGGCTTTAGGCTTTTGGATGAGCTATAGGCTGAAATGGAGGGTAACTATAGTTCATATGTGGTGCATTGGAGTGTTGTAAGTTGTGTTTAAAAGGTGGTATGAAATGGCTTCGAAAAATGGAGGGAAAATGTAAAATTTGAATACTATGCATTGTCGGGTTGTACATTGAGTTTAAATGAGTTGTACTAGGGTTTAGGACGGGAAAATATTTTCAATATTATGTATTGTACTTGTAACATGCCTTATTAGATTGTATTTTGTATTGTATGTAAATTTACAAGATAATCGGGGTTTTGATATAACGTTAACGTTTGAACTGTTTTGATTAAGTTATGGTAAAAGTACGTTAATAGTACTCTATTGATAAAATGCTGATTCAAACACATATTGCTGACATATTATCATTATTAGTATAAAGTTGATGATAATTGGCATAGGTTGGTTGTGTGGCTCGTTTATTTGGTTTATCAAGTTACGTTGATTTAGGTGGCATAAAGCATAAAATATTTCGTGAAATGGTTGTATTATTTAATAAGTAGATTACATGATGAAATATGCTCTAATTTAATAGATGGTAATTTCATAGATGAAATTGTTGGGTTGTTATAGTTCATACTTAAAGAAATCTATCCGAGATTGTTGGATGTAGAGTGATGTTTGAAATATGATGTGGATACTTGGAACGAGATTTGATCTTGCGTGTCTCAGTAATTCTGGTCCTCTTTTAAGGTTATGCGTTCTTGGACATAGGAAGGAATCTGTCACAGCTGATTTGACTTCACGATCTAATTTCCACTCGTTCTTCCATAAAAATTGAGTGTGTCATCAAGCCAACGCTCTTTATTGGTATGACGGAGGATTGTCAGATAAGGCATTTCATTTAGATTAGAAACGTGGAAGTTACTGTGGACACTATTGAGTTCTTTAGGAAGCTCAAGTGTGTATTCCACTGCCTTTTAAGGATCTTAAATGGTCTAATGTACCGGGGGTTAAGCTTTCCTCGCCTTCCGAATCGAATGACACCTTTTCGAGGTAACATTTTAATAATCGATCTTCAACTTGGAATTCAAATGCTTTGCTTATAATTGAATAATCCTTTGACTATGCTCTTGCAGCTGCGAGCGTGTGGATATTGTACTATCTTTTTGGTGGTTTCATGGATTTCTTAGTCGTGAGATGAACATCTCCAACTTCGGCTAGCAGACAGGGTTGATAGAGGATCTGACACTTTCGACCATAAAGGGCTCAAATGGTGTTGCCTTAATCTGGCTATGGTAACTGTTATTGTAGGACAAATCTTATTCAAAGGCAAGTGGCTTTCCCAACCTTTTCCAAATCTTATAACATGCTCGAAGCATGTGTTCGAGTATTTGGTATTGGTTATTTACTTTGTACATCAGTTTCAGTAAGATATGTATGTATCATGTCTAAGATTGAGTACCTCAAGGCATTCTGCAATGACTGCCAGAATCTGGAAGTGAAATGACTTCACAATCTAAGATGGATGGGATATGGCACTCCATGTTGTGAGGATTTTGCTTTATATATAACTTGTAAGGGTTTCATATATTGTTGCTTGGTAGGGATGAACTGTGTGATTTTGTAAGGGTGTCTACAATGTCTAAATTGTGTCTGTCCGCTTGATGTTTGGGTAGTTTTGTAACAACAGTCATCGTTATTCTTTCCCATTTCATGGTAGGAAACTTGGTTGTATCAGTAAGTCGGATGGCTTTGACATTCTGCTTAAATTAGAGCAGTTAAAAACACTTGCAAACATATCAGTGATGATTGCGTCATGTTAGGCCAAATAGAGTATCTTTGGATCCTGATTCATCTTGTCCGAACTGGCTGAATGGAATATTCGCTTTATGTGGATTCATGCATGATCACTCTCTCAATACCAAGAGTGGTAACCAAACTTTGATTATGATACATCGGGTTTCATTCGGACATACTTTATGCTTTGTCATTCCTGTAGGTTCAGTATGTTAGTTCTTTCTTTGATTGCTCAAGTTTAGGCTTCAAGGATTTGTGACGGTCCTTTTGGGTGGAAGGGTCATGACATTGCTAACTCGGATTGAGTGGTTTGATTTGTTCTTTCGGTAAGGATCTGTACAACATTTCCTTTTCAGGGATGGTAGGAATCTCACAATCTAATTGCGAAGCAATTCTAACAAGGCGGTTGTTCAGTTCATTCTTTTGATCAGGATATGCTGAAGACTTTTGATCAGCTGAAACAGTACACTTTGTGCCATAAATAGAGTCTCAAATTTTAGAGCGAACCACAATGCTCCTAATTCAAGTTCGATTGTGTGGTATATTTCTTCATAAGTTAAGTTGTCAGGATGCATATGCAATACTTTTGTTTTGCATTAACACTGCTCCCAAACCTTGATGTGATGCATCACAGTAAACGACAAAGTCATCATTTCCTTCTGGTAATGCTAAGATTAGGACTTCACACAATTTTTGTTTTAGCAGTTGAAAAGCTGACTCTTGGTTTTCTCCCTAGATACACTTCTTGTTTTTTAGGTTAATACTGTCAAAGGACTTTGCAATCTTGACAAATCTTTGATAAATCTCTGATAGTTAGCCTGGCTTGTCTAAGAATTGGGTATTTTTCTATAGGTGTAAGTGGAGAAGATGCCCAATTCTTAACTGTTCAATCTTGGCGAGGTCAAGTAAAGTTCCTTGACTATCCCAATCACATGCCCGAGGAAATTGCAACGAATAATTCCAGAATCACATTGGAGAAACTAGTCTATAATTTCTTTTTTGAGTAATTTCGCGATTATTTCAGGTGAAGTTGGCGTGTTCTTTTTGTTTCGAGAGTAGATGAGAATCATAAGATGATACACTATCACAAATTTATCCCAAGTTGGTTTGCACACAGGTTCATGGGGTCCACTGAAACGCAAGCCGCTTTAGTTAAAACAAATAGCATATTGGAATTCGTAAGTGGCCGTACCTCCATTTGAGTGAAGGAAGTCTTGGGAAATATTTATCCCTGATCTCCGTTGGTGATAGCTGATCTAAAGTCATCTTCTTGAGTAACAACTTGAACTTAAAGCTGGTCATAATATAAACTCATCGTCTAGGTAATGGGTTACGAATTCTTTGTGGTGAGTATATTTAGCTCGGTAATCGATACATTTGACAGATCAATTTTCTTTTTAAAATAAGACAGGCGCTCCCAGGGTGAAGTACTCGGTCGGATAAAACGCCACTTGTAACTTTGTAGTTGATCAGATAGTTCTTGATTTTGAAGGAGCTATCTTGTGGGTGTCGAGCTTAATGGTGCGCTTGGAATTAAATCGATTATTTGGCATTCTACTTGGCGAACTGGTAGAAGGTGGGAAGATCTTCAAGAACGACTTTCGAAATTCTCTGATATCGGTTATTTCTTTTTCGGTCGATTTGTGTCTGGACTTCTTTTCATTATTGGGCTATGAAAACATTGATTTCTGGTATATATAGTTTTGGTTTAATACAGTATTGAGGGTTAGTCTGAGTTTTACTTTCGATCACCTCGGATGATCAAAGTTTCCCATCGATGGGGATGTGGAGATTTTCGTCACAGTTATTTCTAGCATGATACTTGGATAAACAATTTCATACCAATTGACGACGTCAATCAAAACTACCAAGTTTAATTGCATGAGATCAAATTTCGAAGGTTGGATTTAGCAAGAAACAGGGTTGCAGCCTGGTAATGGTATTAGTGCCTAATAGGTTTCATCGGCCATTTAATGTGTAAGTAGTATTCTAGCGTAATTAGTGATATTAAGGATAGAAAACAAGAGATATGGATACTAACAATGTATGGCTCCAGAATCCCAAATAATTTTAGCTAGATGTTGGTTTAGAAGGATATCGTGACTAGTTGGGTCTTGGTGAGGTCTTGTCCCTCAGAAAAGTTATGCTTACTGATGGGCATGGTTGTTGCTTTGGGTACTGGTTTCTATATGTCAATTTCTTCACAGATGACAAGTTACTGATACTGGTTGAGGTAGTTCGAGTGGTGGCCTTTGTTTCTCAGTTCATGGTCAGATGACACACTTGTTCGCAAGTCTGACATGACCGTGTATTGTAAGGTCTCTATGTGATGCAGGGTAATTTTTACTTAGGGGAAGAAAGCTTCTAGATATATACTGCTTTTTAGTTGGGCGGGCATAAGCGTGATAGTTTTTGCTTCTATTTTGTAGGTTGTGGTGTCATTGTTGCGGTTGTTATTGTTGTTGTGGTTATTTTGGTAGTTGTTGTTGGTGAAGGTTCTTCTATCATCAAACTTTTGTTTGTGATCATTGGTTCCTTGCACAGAATTGTGCTTTGGTACTTGTTCATTGACCTTAAGTTATGTAATGGGCTTTTCCAAAGTTTGAGGCTTTGAAGCTGGTGGTAACATTTCCTTCGATATTTTGGGTAAATCCTCGATGAAGTTCTGTGTGTCTCAGAAATTGGCTCATAGTTGGGGTATAGATGCCAATTTGGGATCTTTAACCGTAGTCTATGAGATCAGTCCTTTTACAGTAAAATGATAAAAATTCATTCTTCGTTTTCTTGATCTCTGTTCCGGGGTGCAATACTTCTTTATTAAGAATTTTTAACTTCAGACTAGGTGATTTGTAGCTTCCCTATTAAAGGTGGGGAATGAATTCCACCAGGGGATACCAGTTCTTCAGTTAGTGTACCAGTAGCAAATTTCACTTGCAGTCTCGGTACAGTTGCTACGGGAAAAAATGATTCAGTTGTTCAAACTGCGGATGAGGCACATCGCCTTCCTTCCTTTGAAATTGAAAGGTTGAGTCATAAACTCTTTGTAGCTAGATTTTCTTGCTATAGGGCTTCGCCTTGTCCGGTGTATGTGTCTTAATACACATACCTTTTGACCTAATTAAAACGCGCTTTTAATGACAAAAAAACGAAATAAAATTGCAAATACATGTTTGTTTTGCTTTTTATACTGTGCAGGTAACGGATATTCACTAAAGGAAAAAAGCAAAGCCAAAAAGAACAAAACACGCAGGGAATGAGAAGCGCGTGAAAAAGTCAAAGGAGGGTTTGAGCTCAAATTCAATTCAAAAAGTAACAAAGTCAAGACGAAGCCAAAAACGATGAAATCTTAAATGGACAACCCGCACCAATTATAATAAAAAAAAAGGGCCGGGCCAGCCATTAAGCCTTATGTATTAAACCTTATGTAGTTAAAAAGTCCAAAATCTATTAAATCCTAACTCGACCCCACAGCCCCCAACAAAAGTTCAAACTATACCCAATCATTTAGTTAGCACCATTATGTATCTGGGGGGGCTGAGTCAGCCCATTAAGCTTTTTTATTAAACCAAATACCTTTATAAAGACCAAATCCAAAACCATATAACCCGGCCCATTTATAAGCCCAACATATACACCCTTTAAATCCCTTACACCGTTAGTCCTTCAGGACTAACACTGCTAGTCCTTATACCATTACACCGTTAGTCCTTATCACTAACCCCGTTACCTTTTACCACCAAACACCCGTTAAACCCAAATCAAACAACCCGCAAAAACCAATTAATATTGTCCACCTTCCTCTTCACATGTTACCCTGCACCCTACTACAAAAACTAACAAATCCACCTTGGCTATCCTCTATTATCTCATTCGTTGGTGAACAAGTATAAGGAATCAAGGGCTGTGATTCAAGAACTTAGAGGACAAGAAAATTGAAGGGCAATGATGAAGCTTTTGAAGCCTCTCTCATACAAGAAACACACTTGAAAGGACCAAGACTTCTAAAACTGCTATAAAAGAGTGTGTGTTTTCACACAGAGCGAGAGTCTTAAAAAGAGCTTTTTAGTAGTTTTTAAAATAGCTCTTTTATTGTATTTTTACTGCTTTTTAATCAGCTTATTTTCAAGTATTGTAAAAAGTTTTTAAGATTAATGAAATTTCAATAAGCTCTCATTTAAACTCTTATATAATCTGTTTTTAGAAAGCAATAAAAACTGTTAAGTGCTTAAGCTTATTTCACTCAAAAATCCACTCCTTAAATACCACAGCTTATTTGGAAGAAAAGCCAAACCTGGAAGGGCTTTTAAGACCATACTAGCTTGTTTTTAAACAAGCTAGAGCTTGTTGATAAGCTCTAAGAGCCATTTAAGCCCTTGTTTAAGCAAAGGGTCTTGTAAGTTTTCATTTTTAAATTTTTAGCTTATTAACTGTTAGCTTATTCTACTGCTTATTTTATTGCTTATTACTGCTTATTTTTGCTTATTAATGATGTATATTGCTATTTCATGCTTGCTTAATGTTTAAATCTTATTTGTTCAAGTTTTTCATTAAAACTGTCTTTTATAGCTTTAAAACTGCTTAATCTAGTTTGCTTATTTTAGGTGCTTATTTCTGTGCTCTAATTGCTTTATTGTGCTTATTTAACCTTAGACTTAATCTGTTTTTAGTTTTTATAAGTTTTCTAAGTCTGATTTAGTGTAAAAATGAGTTTTACAAATTTAAAGGGGTGTTTGGAACAAGCAGTACTAACTTGAGTTAGTACTGTTTGATTACTTTTGGCTTTTAAGCCAATTTTGTTTAGCTTAAACTAAGTCTTAATAACAGCTTTCAAAAGATTTGAAGGATTAAATCTCTTTTTCAAAGTTTTTAGAAGTCATGGTCTGAATCTGAGCTTATTGGTCTTCTATATCAGCTTATATGCTTGGATTTGCTTAAGTTACTTTTTAGTGCCTTTGAATGCTTTGTGTTGCTGTTAAAATGCAGTAGAATAGAGTTGGTTAAGTGTGCATTTGTCTTGGAAATTTAAGTGTCAAAGTGTGAATTTCAGTTTTAAAAAGCCTAAAGTTACTTTTCAATCTTAGATTTAGATAAGTAAAACTTTGTTTTAGGATTTGAATTTGATAACACAAGCTCAGTGTAGTATAATCTTAATCTGTTTGAGCTTATTTTGGGGTTTAGAGCTTATTTTCTTAGCTTAATTTAGGACTGCATTTGGCCATTTAAAACCTTGAAAAAACCAAAAACATGTCTTTAGTGTAAAATGCCTCTTTTATTTAGTCTTTTTCTAGCTTATTCTTTAATCTTAACTGCTTAATTCTTGCTTTTATGTGCTTATTAGTGTCCAATATTCATTTGTTTTTTATGTCTTAGCTTTTTCCAATTGCTTATTAGTTCTTAATCTAGCTTAAAGTTTGTCAAATCCCCTTTTAGCCTGTTTTTTTTGTCAAACTGTCTTAGAGGTTTTTAGGGCTTTTTATCTTAATTTATTGGCTTAATTTTAATCGTTTATGCTTATTAGGGTTAGGTAGTAATCTATTTTCAGTTTATTTGGTTTTTAGTTGCTTATTAAGTCTAAAAAAAGGGTCAAACAGTTTTGCTTAATAATTCATAATTAAATTTAGCCATTCTGTCATTTTTTTCATTCTGCTTAATTTAGCTTAATTGTGTTTCAAAATGCTTATAGTAGTAGCTTAATCTTTTGTTAGGTTTTAAGAATTAGCTTATTGATTTACTAGCTTTAAAATTAGCTTAAAAAGTGCTCCTTAGGCTGTTTTTGGTTTTTAGTTAAGTAGCTTATTCAGCTCTCAGCTTATTGTAGTGCTTAAATTGTGTTTAGATTTGCTTATTAAGTTTGGATTAAAGTGCTTGTAGCTTAGTTGGCCTCAAATTGAGCTTATTTCAGCTTATAAGTGAATCTAGTTAAGTTAAAAGCTTAATTGCCTTTTAAGTCAAATCTGTCACTTTCATAAGCTTATTTCTAGCTTATTTTCAAGTTTTATAAAAAGTTCCTTTTTTTAAGTTTTCCATTTTTGTTTATTTTATTACTTTTTAAAAAGAAAACAAAAAAAAGTTTTATAAAAAAGAGAGGTCGAACCTGTGACCTCCCCTTCATAACACCAACACCTTAACACCACCACACACTGCCAACTCGCCCTTGGGTCTTTTTCGTTAAAACTCCCACTCATTTTTCTTTTATACCCTTTTTAGCTATTAAGCCTTTCAGCCCTATTTTGCTTATTAACAGCTTATTCCAATAAGCTGTGTGAACCATTTTATTTTTCCTAGGCTTAGAGCATCAGGTGTCGTAACACGGTAACACCATTTCTTTGGTGCCACATCAGCGCCACATGAGCATAACACCAACACCAACACCACTCCCCTAATCATAACACCAAATAACACCACTCACCTCTTTATTTTCATAAAACCC
>BQNB010040325.1:0-44926 GCA_026074375.1 Tanacetum coccineum
TCTCTTTTTGTTCGTTAGCATTTTCACGGCGCTTCTCATCATTTCGCCTTGAAGGATAAGGAATTGATGGTTTCGGGTTAGGCATCGGTGCACTAACTAGAGCATCAATTGGCTCAGAAATTGGATTTTGGTTTTTAACTGGGACAACCAGAGGTTGGACGTCTTTGGTAATTCCGTTATTAGTAGGAAAAACCGTGTCCTTTGTCACATCGGTTCTACATTCTACTACTTTAGGAGAAGAAGTAGGAATCATAGGTCCTTGATAAGCAACACCACTTCTGGTAGTAATACCCTTCAAGTCTTCCTTCGGGTTAGTAACAGTGTTACTTGGAAGAGAACCTGAACTCGAAGACGAAGCGGTATTGGAATTTACAAATTTAGAAAGCATTTTCGTTAAATTTGTCATCTGGTTTTGTAAACCTTGGCCTTGATTTTGCATATTTCTCAATATTGCATCATTAGCCTTGACATAATTCTCAAAATTGGTCTTTGAAACACCTTGCATCTGCGAAGTAGAAGTTTGATAAGGTTGATCTTGGTAAACCGGTGGTTGACTAGTCGGAGGTTGATACACTTGTCCTTGATAGAAGTTATTTCCATGGTTTTGATTGAAATTGGTTCCTCGATTTTGGTTGAAATTATTCCCTTGATTCTGATTGAAACAGTTTTGATTATTTGGAATCGGAGGAAAACCAGGAGGTCGGATTTGGTTTGAAACCATCGGAGGTCTAGAATTGGTATTTCCTTGATTAAAATTGGCTGCAGCAGCTTGTGAAATGTTGCTATCGGTGGCTGGAAAATTTCTAAAAAATGATCACCTCCACAAGTTACACAACTCTGCTCGACCGCTTTTACGGGTGCGGGAGCTTGGGCTTTTTGTTTGTCGATAAGCATAGTCTTCATCATATTCTTAAGTTCAGAAACTTCGGTTGTAAGAGCAGCAACATCTGGTGAAATTCTGGGGGTAGATGAATTCGAACTCACTTTAGCAACGACTGCCTTGTTTCGTGAATTACGAACCTTGGATTTACTCTCGATAATTTTTAAGCATTCACGAGGCATCTTATCCAAAAAGTTTCCACCCGCAGCAGAATTCAACGAATCTTGATCATTAGCATTCAAAGCATTGTAAAACGTATCTAGTTGATGTAATTCTGAAAATCCGTGATGTGGGCATGCTCGAAGAAGGTCATTAAATCGATCCCAAGCCTCGTAAAACGATTCGTCAAATCTTTGTTGAAATCTCGTGATTTCGTTTCGAAGATTTGTCGTTTTTGAAGGAGGAAAGAATTGATTAATGAATTTTGAAACAAGATCATCCCATGTCAAAATTGATCGAGGAGGTTCTTTTTCTAGCCAAATCCGGGCTGAACCTTCAAGAGAAAATGGAAAAAGCATAAGCTTAATTGACGTGCTCGGGATGTCCGGGAATCTCATCGTTGAGGTGATTTTGTTGAAATAACGGATGTGAGCATGTGGATCCTCTTTATCATGTCCGAAAAACTGTTTGTTTTGAACAAGATTGATCAAACCATGCTTTAACTCAAAATTAGCATTGATTTCAGGAATTACGATTGCATCCTCGTACCCCTCGGTGGGTGCTTGGAGCAATTCCGCCATAGTCCGGTTATCGGCCATCGGAACTAGGGGAGGATTATCAAAAGGTTCTACTAAATTAAAAGGTTCTACAACAGCCGGTTGGGCTTGTTGTTGATGGTTATGGTTGCGGGTTTGAGAACGAGTGCGCATGCACAAAGTAGAAAATTTAAACTAAAATATTTTTTTATTATTTTTTTTAACAATCTATTTTAACGGATAACGAGATAGACAACTTGAACCAAATAATCAAATTTACTTCACGGTAGCTCTTAAAAATTTTACTTTTTAAGGTGAGTCGTTCCTCGTAAATGACACAAATGGTAAGTTTTTAAATCTTTGATTCGAGTTGGGAACTTACTAATGGATAATACCTCAATTGAAGGTATTATTTGTTGGTGTTCTTTTACCAACTTTGTTTATTTTATTTTTTATTATGGACAATTTTTTTATATTTTTGATTTTTTTTTATATAGTAATAAAAGAAAAGAAAAATATTTTTTTTCTTTTTATATTTTATAATTTTTTTTATTTTTGATTTTTTTAACAAAAACAAAACTTTCAAAAACGAAAGGGTCTTCAAATCACGATCAACAAACTTCAAACGAAAGAATCTTAATCACAAATCCCCGGCAGCGGCGCCAAAAATTGATTCGTAAAAACCAACACACGTAATAATAAAATATATAATATGATAGAAAATTACCAAATTACCCTTGAGGACAAAGGTAAAAAGGAAAATCTTCACAAATATATATAATATAATACGTATATTAACCGGGAAGTATGATTCCCGGGTCGTTATTCCCCAACGATTTGTGAAATTGAAACCACGTTTGATGTTCGGACAATGATTTGAATTGAAAACAAAGATTGATTTGATTTTTTTACTTCTACAAATTAAAATAAGCAAATGATAACAATTAAGCACGAAAACGAATAACGGGAAATTAAACTTTAACTAAAAACGCAAAACGGGAACCCTAAACGGTGGTCAAAAACCCTAAATTTCTAAAATTAAACCTAAATTAAAATTTTCTTTTTAAATGGACTCTAATTGACTAAAAAGTAAGTTTAAAGAAAACTAGAACAAAAACGGAGTTGAAATGAGCTTTAAAACACGAAAAATGAGAACGGGAACGAATCCCGTTCTTTAAAAATCGAAATTTTGCAAATTAAACCCTACGAAGGCAAAACTAATTTTCCTAGAAACTTTATGATAAAATAAAATTTTCTAAAAAAGATTTATATTTTTTTGATTATTTTTCTATTTTTTATGATTTTTTAAAGTTTTTAATAAAAATAAATGTTTAAAAATACTAAACTAATTATAAAAATTCTAGAAAAAATACAAAAAATAGCTTGAACTAATTAGAACCTAGGAAAAATAAGCTTGATTACACAGCTTATTGAATAAGCTGTGTAATAAGCTAAAACAGCTTATAAAGCTTAAATGGAAAAACGTGTATAAGAATTAAATTGTGTAAATGTTTAACGAAAAAGACCCCAGGGCGTGTTGGTAGTGGAGTGTGTGGTGTGTGTTATAAAAGGGGTAGAGGGTGTTGAGGTCGGGGGTTCGAGTCTTGCTCACCCCCGATTTCCACCTTCCCCCTTTTTTATTTTTAAAAAACTTATAAAAGCAAAGTTTTAGAAAAGCTAAAAATAAGCACTTTTAATAAAAGAAACTTTTTATGAAAAGCACTAAATAAGCTGTTAAACAGCTTAAAACTAGACAGAAACACTTAACTTCATTTTTTTGGTTCTTTTTCTAAAACTATATAAGCTAGAATTCTAAATAAGCTAAAGTTAAGACTAAATAAGCTATTATATGCTAAACCTAAGCTAATGAGCTAAACAGAACTAGGAATAAGCAAGCAATAAGCTCTAGTATTAAAACCGATAACCAAACAGTCCTTAGGGACTGTTTTGAGCTTAATTTTAAGCACTAAAATGGATCCTTACAACTAAGAGCTTAACACTATCTTAAAGTACAACTAAAAATCTACTTAAAACAATAAGCTAAACACATTTTGAAATCTAATTAAGCAACTAAAAAGCACTAAGAAAAAGCTACAGGCTACTCTTGGTATTTTTGGATTTTTAATGAAAAAAACTAATAAGCTAACACTACTAACTTAATAAGCTTAATACTAAATTAAACTAACATATTAAGCAAACTTAAGAACAAATTAAGCAAAAGTTTAAGAAAATAAGCTATAAAAATTGAAATAAGCTCTTTACAAAACCTGAGACCCAAACAGTCCCTACAGGGATCTTTGAGCTTATTTTTAGATAAGCTCTTGGATCCTTGTGGGGAAATGACTTATGCAAGCTTATTCTACTACTAATAAGCTTCCAAAATCATCTTTTGAAACAAGGTTTGAAACTCAATTGCTTATTACTAAAGCACTTTGAAAACAGACCTAAGGCTTAGATCATGCTGAGTTTTACTTTGAAAATGAAAAGACAAAAAGCAATTTTGCAGCTTAAATTTAGATGACAAAATAAGCTAGAATTTTAAAACTAATTGTAAACTTGTGAAATATGACCTAAAAGCTACTTATAATCTGAAAATCAAAAGCTAAATGCTATTTTAACCTACTGAAAATGGAGCTAGAAATTGGCCTTTTTTACTAATCTACTGCTGATGCACTTGACAATTTTGAACTAAAAACTTTAACTAGACAAAATGCAGGCCTATGATTATATTTCTAACACTCTTAAAACACAAGTCTAAATGCAAATTAAGTAAATGTAAAAGCTAGGACAGAACAAGGCTTATAATGCAAATAGAAATTGACAGATTTGGACTAATAAGCTATTAACTATTGAAAACTCAACTGACTTAATTCTAACTTATAAAAACAGCTTAAACAATCCTAAATTTGAGATTCAAAATAAGCACAAAAGACCAAAAAGTCAAAAACAGCACTAACCTATGGTTAGTGCTGCTGACCCAAACACCCCTTTAAGATCATTGAAATCCATTTAAGCTTATGAAATAGAAATTTAATGAACAAAAGTTTAATACCAGATAACAAATAGCCAAAAACAGATCTTATGAGCTTATACTAACAATCAAATAAGCTAGAATCTAATAACTACTCATTATGCTAAATATTTTTGGATTTTAAATGATTTATAAAACAAAATATGAAAAACTAAGATCTAAACTACAAAAGCTAAAAACAGATGATCAAACATTATCAATAAGCTCAATGAAACAGTAATAAGCACAAATAAGCTAGAGTTAAGCAGAAAATAAGCAAATGCAACTTATTAAACTAAGATACTTGAATTTAAAAGAAACTTACAAAAGCCTTAGCTAAACAAAGGTACTAGTGCTCAAAAGAGCTTTCAACAGCTCTAACTTATCACAAGGATAAGCTAGTGAGGTCCCATAAGCTCTTCCATTATAAGCTTATCATCCAAAAACTCAAAATCCATAAGCAAAGGTATTTAAAACTGATTTTATTGGTTTAAGTATATTTAGAGCTTGTTAATAGCTCAATTTGAGCTTAGAGACTCAAAGAGCTTGTATTGAGTTTATTAGAAGCTTATCAACCAGTAATATGAGAGTTTAAGGATTTAAAAACTTGTAAAGTAAAACAGATTAGGTGAAAACAAAGGAAGATTTCATTAACATTAAAACTGATTACAATAAGGTAAAAGTAAAGTACAATAAGCTTGAAAAGTTACACTACAAAAGCTTAAATTTCAAAAGCTAAAAATTACAATTTAACTAAAAACTTTTTAAAAGCTAAAAACTAAAAAAAAGAAGATGATCCCTGTGTGTGAGTGAATGCTTGTATTTATAGTGCTGAAAGGATGCTTCTAGGCCCCTGAGTCAGGTATACACTCTCTTGGATCCTGTCCCTTCAATCTAACCAATCATTGGATACTTATTATGAGCCGTTGGATCACTTTGGTGAGCACACGGATTGCCAACGTGGCATTCCGTGTGTCAGAGCCATTGTGCTTCTTTAGGGAAGGATTTAGTGTAAAATCTTGCATCTTGGTGTGTTTCCTTGCATCCGCGTGGCATTCTCCTTGTGGGTTTTGACCAATGAGAGCGCTTGGTGATGTTAAACTCTGCCAAGGTGTCCTTTTTCACTTGAATTGCGTAGCCATGTCACCAATTTGCATTTACCCTTTGTTTTGACGCAGGTAAATATTGGAGAAGATAATGAACAGTAACAACTGTTTTTCCCGCGTAAAAACTTGTATAAAAGGGTTGTGTTTGACTTTTCATTTACCCGGGGTTATAACTTGTTGACTTGGGCTTATTTATAAAGGGATTGGGCCGGGGTTGTTTGTTTTGGGCTCAAGCTTGGTTATAAAAGGGTTAACGGGTGTTAACTCTTTATAAATTAAAGAGTTAACACCGTTAGGGTTTAGGGACTATTTTTGCAATTTGGTTTTCTTTGAGGGACTGATTTGGGAATTTTGGGTTTTGTCTTTTTGTGGTTGACCACTGTTGACCATTTAACCTTTGATAGCATTCTCCCGGTTCTTGCACACTCAATTCCTTTCCCGTGCCCGTGTTTGTCCGGTTTTGACCGTTCTCTTGAGATATTTGCATTATCCGTACCTACACAATCATAAAGACAAAACAAGCAATATTCAAGCATTTAAAGCATAATTTTGTCTTTTTAGGGCCATTTTTGATATAAAACGGATATGTGTTTTCACATATATCAGTGAACGTACTCAAGGAGTCGTGAAAACCTTAATGAACACAAAGGTAGATGAACCAAAATTGAGTGATATTTCCATCGTACGAGATTTATTGATGTGTTTCCGAAAGATTTGTCGATGACCACCACAATGACAGGTTGAGTTCCACATAGATTTGGTTCATGGAGCGACGTCAGTTGCGAAGTCTCCATATCGTCTAGCACCCTTGGAAATGCAAGAATTGTCTAAACAACTTCGAGAGTTGCAAGACAAGGGTTTCATACGACCTAGTCATTTTTCGTGGGGATGCACCAGTGTCGTTTGTTAAAAAGAGAAGCATGGAGTCCATTTGAAGTTAGTGTTGGAATTACTGAGGAAGGAGAAGTTGTATGCTAAGTTTACTAAGAGTGAAGCAGTGAAGAATTTGGGAAGTACCTACGACACCATCCGAGATATGATTATTCTTAGGATTGGCAGGTTACCTACCTACGTTTCATCGCAAACTTTTCTAAGATTGTTAAACCCATTACTTCCCTAACTGAGAGGGATCAGAAGTATGAGTGGGGCGCAGAACGAAAAGAGGCTTTCCAGACTTTGAAGAATGATTTGTGTGACGCTTCGATAAATCGAATGTAGTGGTTGATGCGTTGAGTAGAAAGGGAGAGTGAAACTAAGACGAGTAAGAGCAATGTCCATGACTATCCAGTCAAGTGTTAAGGACAAGATATTGGCTACTTCAAGTGAGACGTCCAAGGTAGAGAACGCGCCAGCAGAAATGCTGCGTGACCTGGACCAACAAATGGAAAAGAGGGCAGATGATGGTTAGTACCTTATGGATTAAATTGTATAGTGAGTATGAGTACGAAATTCGCTACCATCCAGGTAAGGCAAATGTGGTGACTGATGCGTTAAGTAGGAAGGAACGAGTGAAACCTAGACGTGTTCGAGCGATGGCTATGACTATTCAGTATGGAGTAAGGGGAATGATACTGACAGCCCAAAGTGAGGCGTTCAAGCAAGAGAACGTACTCGCAGAAATACTACATGGTTTAGATCAACACTAGAAAGAAAATGGGGGGGGGGGGGGGGGGGGGAACGAGATTTTGATATATTATTGATCGTATTAGTTTCCATTGGTAGAGAAGAGAAATGGGCACCAGTCCCATACATCAAGGTACTTGGTACATCCTGGAGCATAAGAAGTACAATAACCTTGAGAACATGTATTGGTGGCCATGAATAGAGAAGGATATAGCTATCTATGTTAGCAAATTTCGGACTTGTTTAAGAGGTGAAGGCTGTAATGTCAAAGACTTTTGGTTTGCTGCAACAGCCTGAGATACTTGCATGAAAATGAGATAGAATCACCATGGATTTTATCACTAAATTTCTAAGGTCAAAGTAGTGAGTATGATGTGATTTGGGTGATGGTCGATAGACTGACCAAGTTAGCTTAATTTCTAGCTATACAAGAAGATTTCAGATGTGAAGTTTGGCAAAGATTTTTATTGATGTGATAATAGCAAGTAATGGAATTAATAGTGAGATCAACTATAGATTGAGATGGATATTTACCTCGTGGTTTGTGGCAGCGCTGCAAAAGTTTTTAGAGAGACAAGAATAGATTTGAGTACTGCAAAGCATCCACAAGCGGATAGAACAAAGTGAATGAATGGTGATTCAGACTTTGGGAAGAGTAATGAGCATGTGTTATTGATTTTGGTTATGTAGTTTATCATTCGGACATTTGGTGTGACTCCGATTGAAGCTTAATGTATATGGAATGAAATGTAGTCGCCTGTACTAATGGGCAGAAAATGGAGAGTGGTAATTTTAACTGGCAGCCCTGATTAGTACTAAAAAAAATTTAACTAATTTTTTTAAATCATAATTTTTTAAAAAGTACGAATTTCTAAAAATATTATTTTTAAAAAAATTCGTACTACAAAAATTACTTTTTTAAAAATTTCGTACTTTGATAAGTAATTATTCTTTTTTAAAATTTCGTACTTTATAAGATCTTAATTTTTATAAATAAATTTTTTTTTTGTACTTTTAAAATTTAACAAATTTTTTTTAAGTTAATAAAAAATAAAAAAGTTAACTTTTTTACTTTTTACTTCGAATTTTTTTTTACTTTTTTTCTTAACTTTTAAAAAAATCTAATTTTTTTTTAAAAAAAAATTTTAATTTTAAAAAGTACGAAAAAATTTAAATTTAAAAAAAAAATTAAGATTTTAAAATTGTGATTTAAAATTTTTTTTTTAAATTTTTCTAAAAATGATTTAAAAAATATTTTATAAATTAAAAAAAAAATGTTTTGGTTAAAAAATTTAAATTTGTTAAAGTAATTTTAAAAAAATTATGATTGTAAATATGTTAAAGAAGACAAGGGTAATATAGTCATTTTCTGGTCATATTGGTGATATCGAATAAAATTTGAATGTACGTTGGTGTAATGAGTACGAAAAAAAGTAAGTTGGTCATTGCGGTACAAATGAGAAAGTAGGTTGGTAATAAATGACCTTTAACCTAATCAAAATTTTCTTAATAATTTCTGTCAACAAATTGAATCATAAAATCTACTTTCGTCAATAAAATGGTTATATCATTTTGGTATTTACTATAGATAGAAATCTCATTTTTTTTAAACAGCTATATTATTGATAAAACTAGCAAGAAGCTAGCAACTACAAAGACATAAGATTCGGGTTCTTGAGCCAATCGTTCCAACTGAACGACGCTTTACATCTATACTGACACCAAAAATAAGACTTACACACTACATCGTCAAAAAACACCGCCTTCAAAGGAGCCTTAGCCTCGAAGATAAGCTTATTACGAAACGTCCATAGAAGCCACCACATAACATAAAAAACTCCTTCAAGCATCAATTTATTTCTATACGGAAGCCGCAGATTTACTAACCAAGCCAGCCACCCGTCATACGACTCGAACTCCACCTCAGTCACACCCCACCAGCGAGAAATTAGGCAAATAACTTGACGAACCATGCAGCACGAGAAGAATAAGTGACTAGATGTCTCCACCCCCTTATCGCATATAACACACCTAATATTATCAATACAAATGCCACGCCGAGAGATATTAAATCTAGTTGGCAGCGAATCAGACATAACCTTTCAAGCATGAACATTAACCTTAATCGGCACAAATTTAATCCACCTAGTTTTATAATCAACCCCCGGAAGTAATTTAACATCGATCAATTTACGAACCGAAGCCACAGAAAAATCGCCCGAACTCTCCAACGCCCATGTCCATCTATCCGAAACAGGCGCTAACATAATGACTTTCACCAAATCCACCACCTCATCAAACTGTTCTTGCTCAGCACCCCCTCTCGGGGCTCTACGAAAAGAAAAAGCCAAACTGGGCTGCACTAATTTCAACCCAACAGAAATCGATTTACAAGATTCAAGAGCATACAAACGCGGATACCTGTTTTTAAGTTTACCGCCTTCGCTCCAAGTATCCTCCCAAAAAGCCGTATTCATACCATTCCCCAGTTTAATGCGCATATTATTCATTAAGTCAATACCTTTATTCAACAATGCATTAACTTCATGAATAATATTCATCCAACAAGACCTTGTACCTGCTCTCGTAGTCTCACCGACTCTAACCCATAAAGAAGATTCTTGCATATGAAACATCCAGATCCATTTGAACATTAACCCTCTATTCAACGCATACATGCTCGAAACACCAAGGCCTCCACTTTCTTTAGAAGCTAAAACCTTCTTCCAATTAACCCAAGAAGCCTTCTTACTGTTAGTGTCATGGCCATTAAAAAATGACTACGGATCGATTCAAGCATACGAAGCACACCTGAAGGGACTTTAAAGATAGACATATGAAATATAGGCATAGATCCTAAAACCGACTTTAATAACGTAAGCCTTCCTCCAATTGACAGTGTTTTCATCTTCCACTTAGAGAGGCGTTTCTTAACCCGATCAACAACCTCACTCCACGCATGTGTCCTAGACATAGACCCTCCTACACTAGAGCCGAGATATAGGAATGGAGGTTTAAGAACAAGACACCCAAGCTTCAACGCAGCCCTTTTAACTTTATCACTATTCACATGAACTCCCATAATTTTACTCTTGCTCATATTAATTTTTAAACCCGATGCCCTATAAAAACACTCAAGAACATGCACTAAAGTGGTAATATTACTCTCGCACCATTGTCCTACAAAAACCGCATCGTCCGCATAGAACATATGAGATAAATTCACCGAGCCGCCTAATTTCATACCCTGAAACATACCCGCATCCACCACACGTTGAAACGATAAATGAAGGCTTTCCATGATCAAGATGAACAAAAACGGAGACAACGGATCTCCTTGTTTAAGCCATTTGCCAAATTGAAATTCCTCCGTTGGACTACCATTAATGATAATAGAGCCTCTCGAAGACCTAAGGCAACATTGAATCCACTTACACCACTTTCCTCCAAAACCAAACTTACTTAAAACGTCATCCAAAAAATCCCACCGGACCGAATCATAAGCTTTCTCAAAATCTACCTTGAAAATTAAAGCATGTTTCTGTTTCACCTTGCACCACTGAAGCACTTCGTTAAGAATAAACGGGCCATCTAAGATCTGCCTATCCGCGATAAACGCAGATTGCACCTCACTAACTATGTCGCCCAAAACACCAACAAGACGGTTCGCCATAATTTTAGCAATGATTTTATACAAACTCCCCACAAGACTAATAGGTCTAAAGTCCTTAACCAAATTAGCATCCGGAATTTTTGGAATCAACGCAATGAAGGACGAGTTACATCCTTTCGGAATATCATCGTATGTAAAGAAGTATCTCACAGCATCATATACATCGCTTTCAATGAGGTACCAAAAACGCCGATAGAACCCGAAAGTGAAACCATCCGGACCCGGAGCTTTATCCGTCCCACAATCCCACACCGCCTTCTTAATCTCGTCGTTGGTCACCTCACTCTCCAACTCCCTTTGCTGATCTGAAGATAAGCTCTTCGGGAAACTCATCTGAAGAATCGCGCGACTATGTCCCGGTTTACAAAACCGGTTACTGAAATGATCAAGAAATTCTCTCTTCACCCTATTCGGATTATCAATCCAGATTCCGTCAGCCAATACACCCCGAATATTCAGAAGATTGCGTTTTTTGTTTAACATGCCATGAAAAAAACTGGAATTCTCATCCCCTTCAACTGCCCATTTGACTTTAGCTTTTTGAGCCACCTCAAGCGAATTTACTTTATCAATACCTTGAAGTTTATTAACAATCTCCACTCTTTTCTTAACATCCTCCGCTGTACCTTTACCATTATCAATAATCGAATCCACAGCCTCGAGATCGATCTTGTATTGCGCTTTAATATTTTTCACACTTAACATATTTGTTTTATTCCAATCCCGAATTTTATTTTTAAGGAATTTTAACTTACCCATCATCCTTCTCATCGCATTAGACCCCTCACACGGGCTCTCCCTCCACGCATCTTCCACAATTTTACAGAATCCATCCATCTCAAACCAGTAATGAAAAAACCGAAATGGAGTTGGACCATAATCAAAATGAGCTTCACGAAGTAAAATAGGCCGATGATCAGAAATGTAACGCTCCAAGGTAATAGCATTGATATTCGGGCACGTACTTAGTAAACTTTCAGACACAAGAAATCTATCTAACTTACTCATCTTTCTTGCGGATTTGTGGCACCACGTAAAAGAACTCCCACCTAGAGTAATCTCCACCAATCCCGAATTCATAATGAACGAATTGAACACATTAGCACCATGCGCATTAAACACTGAACCGAACCTATCCGATTTATAGCGAACCTCATTAAAATCACCCATGATAACCACCTCCCCTCTCCACTTACCAATCACTCGATGCAAATAATCCCACAACAATCGTTTCTCACTGCCATCTTGCGGAGCATACACCGCGATCAAAAGAAAGTTCTGCCCAGTCAAACGCCATACTCCTCGAACCATAACAAAGTAGTATGAGATAGTAACATTACTTTTACAAAAAGAATTAGGATCCCACACACATAAAATGCCACCCGAGTTTCCTACAGAATCACTATGAACATAATCAAAAGCCAAGTTCCCCCAACACGACCTCACACATAAGAGATCCATATTATCCATCTTTGTTTCTTGCAACGCCAAAAAATTCACCTTATTCTTAATGCACAACTCCTTAACCCAATCTTTTTTGGCCTTTTGGGCAAGGCCTTGAATATTCAAAGACAGAAAATTCATCGATTTACCTCCTCCACTCCTTGTGATTCAATGATCTCAGCCATATTAGACATACAACCATCCATTTTGTACCCCATAACTTGCCCAACTTTCACCACCTCATCAAGAATACCCAAAATAGAGCCACCTGTTCGAGGTATCACAGATTTTTTAAAGTGACCAGAAGGAGCCGATTCAACACTATCATCCTTAGAATTCACCTTGAATCTATTACCACTAGAAACATCATTAGCCCCATCCATTCTGGAATTACTAAAATCCACAACATTGTCATTAATGTCCCCCTCAACATGCATTGAGTTCGCATCAGTACCCTCTTGAGGAGTAAGTCCAGGAGGATACTTCAAACTACCTTCTGACTTATTATCTTTTCCAGCCATATTATTATTTTTGTTGAGCAGCGAATAAATGTTGAACGGATCTTCTGACTTATCCTCTTGCGTTTCTATATGTTCCTCCTCCAAGTTATTATTCACCTATATGTCTACCTCAAATAGGGTTTCCGGGACCTCCTCCACGTCCGTATCACTCCCACCACAGCCCGGTTCATGATCATTGAAACCACCATCCTTAGATATAACATCATCCTGATCTTCATCGTCCGATTCATCAGTAAAATCAGGAACCTACCCAGGGGTTTCATCAGCACGAATCTAATATACCTTCCCTCGATGAATAATTTTGAATTCCTCCAAGATACTTCTTCCTGACTTCGTATGGATACAGAGGCATTTGGAATGAAAACACGTATCCTCCTGATCATCAACATCTAGTAATTCTCCCCACTTAGCCGTAATACGTTTGAATGTATTTGTAGAATTTAAGTAATCTTATGATCAAACCAAGAACAATAGTGAGATGTGGGTTGTGATGTTAGAGAGAGATTGGATGGAAAATGGATGAATTGTATAAAGATGGAATATGGAAAAATGGAACAACCAACCCTCTCCAAGGCTAGGAGAGGGGCTTATATAGTACCTATAGTGGCCGACCCATGGGTTCTAATGGGCTTCCCATGGGTCTTGGGCCGGACTAGATTACTAATCTAGTTAAGACATAAACTACGAGCTAAGACTATTACAACTTGGAAGTGACCGACACTTTTCGTGTTTCCAACAATCTCCCCCTAAGGGAGGTTACTCCAATTTACAAAACGAGAAGTACCAATTAGGTGCCTTAGATTTTAGAAAAGAAAATTTTATAGAAATAATGAGTGACAATTCTTTTTTGTTCTATGGCTAACATCCAAAAAGACTAACGTTTCATTTACTTTCATTTTGGTACACGAATACATAAAACGACCTTATATTCCACCAAGTCACACAAGTCTTTATGTTGAATAATATTATTCCAATGCTTCCACAACAAGTGTATCAAAGTCGATGTAAACCTGGACCACGTAGTCATGTAGATGTTATTGGAAACAAAAAATTGTAACAAATATAATGTACTCAAAGCCTAGCTTTTACGCCTCACAGTTAAAAATAATTTTTGCTTTGAAACAAGAAAGTGAAAAAACTATCTTTAGTTTTATAACCGATCCTATCATATTTTAAAAGGTTAAAGAGTCTTTTATATAGTAAACAAAATAAAATGTAGTGTATTAAATTGTTATGCATAAAAATGAATGATACTTGTAATACTTATATTAGTTATTGTTATTATAACCGTATCGTGTATCTATATCTTTTATTGGATTTTTTTCATGAAGAAAATATTTGTTAGTTGTTACTCTGAGTTTCGTAAATAAGGTATTGTTGTCGATTATTTCATAAAGACAATAAAGGTAACAAATACACAATTGTCCGAATTCAAAATTTTTCATAAAAACACTACGTGTTATCGTAGTAAAAAATAGAGTAGGGGTAAAATGGTAACAAATACACAATCGTCCGAATTCAAAATTTTGGTGTTATCATAGAAAAATAAAAGTCGATTACACAACACCTGAGAATATGACAAGTTACATTTGAAGATAATCTCTTTTTTAAAATAAGGTAAAGTTGAAAATTTGTTATAGTAAAATTATCCATGCTTTTTATGGATTATAAAATCAAAGTGGTTATTCAATAAACTATAAAAAAAAAGTTTAGCATCATAAATAAGCATGATTTAAGTATAAGCGCATGTGTATAGAAATTTGCCTTTAGAAAAAGAGTTCTGGTAACTCCTCAAATGATATAACCTAAAGAAACAATTACGCGTTGTGATAAACAGTGTCTACGGGTTCAGCAAGCAGCTTTGCTAGTTTTTTTTTTTTCTTATTAACAAATTAAATAATTGAACTATAAGCATCTGCTTTGAGATGTGAGCAACATTTATTGTAACAAAACTCTGAGATAGTCACTAACATCTTAAAAGTTAGTTGTATGCACCTTCTGGATTGAAGTCTTTTTTAAATGTTTTAAATAAACAAACTTTGATAAATAAGGGTTTTTCTTTTGCCGAAGTGAAAACCGATCCGTCGGCCTTTGTGTCAAAAGTTTTTTCATCCCTTTTGATTCCCTCGCAGTTAAAGTCTCAGGATTTTACCATTTTTTTATGTTATGTAATTCTTTTTGTTGACTCTATTGTACTTTAAGTTTCTAGCGTCTTGCTAGACTCTTTTTTATATATATTTCATCTTTGCCGTTCAAAAAAAATAAAAAAAATCTGAATACAAATATTAATTAAAAATATAATCATAGACCTATTTACAAACCAAACGAGTTATGTTCTAACACCTTAAATCACATCTTTTGGTTATAAGATGAGACTAAAAATAAAAGTTTCGTTTAAAATTTAACTAGTTTAACAAATAAATTATTTTAGCTATAAGGCGAGAGTTAAAAACGGTCTTGTTCAGGGCTAGCTTGCTTTTTAATATTCTTTGATAGATTAGTTTTACTATCAGAACTAGCTTTGAAATAGTTAAAATTTTATTTTTCTAATAAAAAAATTTAGGTATAAACATTAGCTTTGTGATAGTTATACACTTCTTAACACTTTAAGTCTGACAGTTTGGTTATAAGGCGAACTAGAACATGCAAAGTTGTAAGATTTATAAATGTAAAAACAAAATTGATTTAAATATTAATTTAACATGCACATCAATCACATGTATGTTTAAAACCTCACCTTAATGCATCATTTTTATTTTATTTTTCCCTATTTTTTGACTTGATTGTAACGACATAAGAGCATCTACTACGAGAGGTTTATGAAAATGTTTAAAAGTCATGAAAAGTTCTATATTTTATTTCAACCATATTGAGCTTCTAATTTATATCTATGTGGCATAAAAAGGTTCAAAATCTTAGAATTTTTCATAATTTAATGCATGTGTTATGGCTAAACATTTTATATTGTTGTAAAAGGTTTATATATTGGTATGATGTTTTATAATATTAAAAGTTTTATAAATTCGTGATTTGACATGTTACAAACCTATCGAAAAGCTTCACAATTGTGAATGCTCTCATATTTTAAGATAGAACAAGCATTCACGCTAAATACCAAATAAATCAAAAGAAAGTAATAGTTTGATTATTTAAACAAAACATGTGAAGTTCTACTAATATTGTTTGGATTGAAATATCCTCACTCCTCAACGTAATCTATGAGTCTATTACTACAATCATGTTTTGTAACTTGTACAGTTGTACGTCATTAAATAATGATGGTACATTCATTCCCTATATAATAACCACCGATTACTAGTACAAATGAATATAAATATAGAACAACCAAAATCCACCATGGCATGGACACCAGTTTTTAAGTTTATATTTTCTATCCTTTTTAGTTCCATTGTAATCCCAACATTCCCTTGTCCCGTTCATCAAAAGCAAGCACTACTCCACTTCAAATATCCCGTTAAGTTTGTAGAACTAGACTCATGGAATTCGACTTCCGATTGTTGCTATTGGGAGCGTGTTACTTGCTCCCGAACCGGAAGTGTTACCGAGCTTCACCTATCTAACGTAACCTTCCCTCTTCCAAGTTACGATCAAGTTACAATACCTTCTGAAATCTTGACTCCTCTTTTTCATATCCGGTCACTTGAACTGCTTGATATCTCGTTTAATCATTTTGAAGGCGAGATTCCTGGAGATGGGTTTGGTAATCTCACCAAACTGCTTCATCTTGACATGTGGAGGAACAACTTCAATGGTTCCATCCCCAGCCAACTTTTCCAGTTAACAAATTTACGTTACTTGGACATGAGTCGTAATAATCTCGAGGGAAAACTAGGACCTGAAATTGGTAAGCTTCGAAATCTTAGATAACTTTTATTGGATAATAATAATTTTCTTCGGGGAAAAATCCCGGAAGAGATTGGATATTTAACAAAGTTAACGGATGTTTCATTACAAAATAATTGTTTCTCCGGTGGAATCCCATCATCAATTGCAAATCTCATTGATTTTGGTGGCCATATGCCATAGTTTTAAAGTAGCCCTATGATACAATTTTGTTGATATATATATAAGCTTCATGCATGTCGCACTAATTGTTATAAACATATCCAAACATTATAACATGAGCAGTTCATGTCACAATTATACATATAGAGCAATGTTTTTTTTAGTAGTATAGTTCATTTAGCATTGAACAAAATTGTTAACTAAAATCTTTATAATCAGCCCTCTTCACATATGTGTGAGTGTGATTATGTCGCAAAATTTTCTATTCCAAATTAAATTGCATAACGTCAATTAAGGCACAATCAATAAGAATTGATGTATTCCTAATAAAAATAATTTGAAAATAACGTAAACTAAGAATTGTGGGTGGAAAATGAATTGAATGAGTTATTTTTTGCTAAATATCTATGTAGTTTTTTTTAAGAATAAAAAAAACTACATAGATATTTTACAAAAAAAAAATTTGTAAGAACACGTTCATATCAGGGACGAAAAAACACATAAGAACAAATATGAAAGACGTATCCTTGATTATAGTTTGGAAGGTTCATCTTCCATGGAAAATGTGACCGTGCTGGGTTTTGGATGGATTTTGGATTTTGGATGGACGGTTCTTGGTGAGCATTTTGCGGATTCTGTCGCATGTTTGCTAAAAAGACGTTTGAATCTTAAGAAGTTGATCACTCATGTGGTTGTTTCTTAGTCCAAAACACTTGTATCATGCCATATGTTGGCTAATTTTATAAGAAAATGCATTCGTGTGGATGTTCAACTTTTATGTGGATTAATCTTTCTGATTTGTTTAAAAACACAAAGAACGATTCATATGTTTACAAAAAACTACTTTACTTTTTCTAATCATGATATTGATAAGAAATGCTTTTATGAATGATATTCCCAAAAAGTAAAAAAGTAGGAGATATCAGATATGTTAAGAGTACATATAACATAATTTGGTTTAGATTGTAATGAAATGGCTAATATGAAGCAATATGTTTCAGTTCGTTTTGGTTTTCGTTTTCTCTGTTTTTCTGCTCACCCCCTACAATCCAATCAGACCCTATTATAAGAGGGGTGTTCACGGGCAGTTCGGTTCGGTATAGTTGTGAATATTTAAACTATCTTTTTTTTTAAATAATATGATTATGATAAATCTGTGTAAATGATAAATATGGGGTTGGTCAGCCGCTCACGGTGGCGAAGTTGGGGCGATGATTGTGTGGTTGGTGGTTAGTACTTAGTAGTGTGTACATTTTTTCGTTAATTTGTGTGGGTGAAATGGTGTTGGTGGGTGCATAGTTTATTCGAAATAAAATTAAAATTCAGCATACAATTAGAGATTAAAGATGAACATGTGTATAATGATGAAAATACCCTTCAATTTAACGGACTTGTTAACAAAAGTTAGCCGAAAGGATGAAAGGTGCAAGATTTATCAACCACAAAGACAATTTATGTAAACAATTTGAAAGAAAAGACGAAATGAGCGAATGTGTATAAACAAACCATAAGGCTCCGGTTCCATTGAGAAAATTTTTATTTTGAGAAGATTGAGAAATCTTCATTTGAGCAAATTGATTTATATTTTTTGATTTGATTCACAAGTAAACATCATTTAATAGTGAATCGAATCTATGAATCACAAATTTGATTCACAAATCATTGTTAAAATCGAGTTATGGTAAATCATTGTTAAAATTGGTTCGATTATATTCGGTTCGGTTTCGGTTTTCGGTTTATTCGGTTTTCTCGGTTTTTCTGCTCACCCCTATCAGGCCCTTTATAAGCAAATTCTAATGGGCTTATTGTTACCGCTTACCAGCCGGGCCTAATTGGAAATTCTGACCTTTACAGGAAGACTAACCAACTTGACTTTTCTGGACCTGAGCAGTAACCAGTTTACAGGCCCAATACCATCATCGATGCAAAACTTGAGCAAGTTAGAGTACCTTTCGCTAGACGACAACATGTTCGCCGGGGAGATCCCAATTTCGTTATTCAAAATCAGAACTCTAAAGAAGTTATACATCGGTGGAAAGGGAAGCAAGTTGACTTGGAATAACACAACTAAGGTTGATCCAAGATGTAGTCTTCAATGGATCTCAATGCCTTCTTGTGGAATTTCAGGCCAAATTCCTGAATGGATTTCATCACAGAAAGAATTGGTTATTCTTGATTTGAGAGGGAATAAATTGGAGGGAAGATTCCCACATTGGCTGGCGGAGATGAACAACATCCAATTCATATATCTTTCAGATAACAACCTCAACGGACAAATCCCGCCTCGCCTATTTGAATCTGATCGGTTAGAGGATCTTGATTTGTCACGGAACAATTTTTCAGGGGAGTTGCCAGAAAACATAGGTAACACCACCAGCATCAATTATCTTGCGGTTTCGGAAAATGATTTTTCAGGACAAATCCCAAAATCCATCTCCAATTTAACGGGATTACAGTTACTCGACTTGTCCCGAAATAGATTCTCTGGTAACTTACCTGTTTTGGGAGCTGATTACCTGGATTTGTCCGACAATGATATCTCTGGTAAGATCCCGGCGAATTTTCCTGAAAGAACCGAAATTCTTTATCTAGGCGGGAATAAGTTTGCTGGCAGTCTGCCTATTAATTTGACTAAATTAGTCAACCTTAGAGTTCTTGATCTTCATAACAGCATTATCACGGGAAACTTACAAGATATTCTCCCTCAAATCCCTACTCTTGAAATCCTTATCCTAAGAAACACTTTCCTCAATGGATTTATCCCGAACAGTATTTCCAAGTGCACTTCTCTTCGAATTCTTGATCTCTCCAGGAACAACCTAACTGGAAGCATTCCACGACAGATGGCAAGCCTTCCAATAATGAATATGTCAGCATCATCAAATCTTTCTTTTGATTCCAAAGGGAATGTGATTGAAGACACGCTTCAAGACTTAATAGTGAATTGGAAGAAATATCCTCAACAGCTACAAAACCTCCATTTCTTTGTTTTGTTGGACTTGTCGAGCAACAATATTTCTGGGGAAATACCAGCATCATTAGGAAATCTCAAAGCTCTAAAACAGCTCAATATATCACACAACAAGATTACTGGGAGCATTCCAACGTCACTTGGCAATCTAATGTACATAGAGAGCTTCGATGTTTCACATAATGAACTATCGGGTTCGATTCCTCGATCACTAGATCAGCTTGGCCAACTCACAGTTCTAGATGTGAGTAACAACATGTTGACGGGTAAAATTCCTCGTGGTTGAGTTGGGTTTTCAAAACAATGTTGGGTTATGCGGTATGCAGATTAACATCAAATGTCCGGAGGATATTCCATCATCGGAAGGAAGAGTCGAGGAAGACGAGGATCTATCATGGATGTGTTGGGAAGGAACATGGATCGGTTTTCCGATTGGATTCTTCTCAACAATCTTGATAATGAGCTACCTTTTAAACTTTCTACAACTTTTCAAATTTTGCTAAGAACTCCTGTTGAGTTTACTCTTTGTCAGTCCTTGTATCAGTTAAGATTTTTATTGTTGTTTGTACTTTGTTTCTAGCATTTCGCTAGTTTTAATTGTAATATTATTATTTGTGACGTGCAAAATAATATCCGTATGATTCATGATGAAAATAACATCACCTATTAGTTGCTATTACATGTGTTTACTACGATGAGGATCAGAGAAAAAGTGTTAATATGAAAATCTATTGTGCTTTCTGTGTAGTTTTAGAACACAACTACACAAGTAACTTCATATGAGATAGAACTAAAAGTATTGTTAACCTTATGATAACCCTAAAACCTGCAGGGGCTATGTTACTACTACTTAAAGTCCCATAATAAGTTGATTACTAGGTTACTACATACCATTTAGCGACTAAACAGTAACTTACGGCCAATCTCCATTATAGACAGCTAGCGATAGTTTCTAACATTTTGTTTTGGTATATGGAACTTTTCCAACTGCAAGGGAACACTACATTCTACAAGTCCCTTTAGCAATCATCAAGCCACTATGAATTAATGAAGCAAACTGAATCAAATATGATTGACAATATGGTTTTGGCTTAAAATCATGAAATAGTAACTAACTCAATTTAGTCACTGCAACTTCATTTTGATTATAAAATAATAATCAAGTTTGAAAAGTGTTCTATTTTAGTCACTCAAAGTTTCGATAGTGTTCTGTTATTATATACTGTAATTTTTATGTTTGAGTGACTAAAACGGAACACTTTTCAAACCTGATTATTATTTTATGGCATATATCTCTTTTCACTTGTGCATAAGTTGGTTGTATATTAAGTTGGTGAAATTCAGGGGATGAGTATTTATTATTAAAGTACAACCAAATAATGCGCATATGAATAACTTAAAGATAGTGTTTTTGAACAATTACACAATAATGGAACAATATTGAAACTTGAATGGTTTTTGTCAACTTCTATTCAACCGGATCATAAGATATTAAGGAATTCCTATCAACTTTCACATTGTTAAATATGACAAGAACCTTCGACTTACAATATCTTGGCAACATATAAACAATTTACCAATTGACTAGCTCAATCTACTGTCCCATTACCTAATGAATATAGTTTAACAATCAAAGAAGGGGGTTCCTTATATCAATATCAAACTGATAGTTTTATTGTTAAGTAAGAAAGAAAAGATAAACCCTACAAACCAGAGACAGTAGGCTCGATCTTCCAGTGTCTGCAGAGACTCTCCTAATACCTTTTATTTGGATACAGGTACTCTTGTTCACCAAGAAAACAATTAAAAGGAAACAATATTAAAGATATATAACTAATAAGACCATGGCATTTATTAAAATAACCAAGACACGCCCTCAAACTTGTCGTTTAAGCCGTTGTTAGACTTGACCAGTAACATTGTCCTCAAGGTGGAATTCAGGAAACTGATGTACCAGAAAGCAAAGGGTATGTTTAGTTATAAGCTGACTTAGACCCGATAGAGAAGGGAAGGGGGCAGGGGATGCTGATCCATGCAGGGCCTGCTGGAATGCTTCTGCTGGTGTTACAGTGTAAACATAAACAAAGTAAAAAAGGAATGTTTTTTCCGGAAATGACCCATTGAATTTGATATGAGCAGTAAGTCATCTCATATTCAACGGATAAAAGGAATTAAACGTTTATCAAAGAAAAAGCTGAACGATGCATAGCAATAATAACAACAACAATACCAAATCCCGTCCGAACGGGCTCTGGGGGTGATGTATATCAAGATCAGTTTAACTCAATGCCATAAAGTATTTAAACATAATCGTTTATTCGTGGATACAGAACACCGGAAGGCAACAAACCTAGACTCTTAACGTCAGTGAGGTAAACAAGTCTCGCACAAATCCAAAATGGAACCATTGCTAAAAATCAAAGTGGCAATTTAGGAAAAGTACTTATACACACGAAAAAATGACAGTAGTCGATAAAAAATATTCTCAACTCTATCACTTCTCAGTTCGGGTAAATCAACCACTAAAAAGCATCTAATTTATCCAAAATAACCAAAGAAATATTACGGAGTCTGGGCTTCAAAAGTACTAGCAACTAAAGGACTTGTGCTTAAATCCGTAAAATCTGTTAAAGCTACATAAATTTATATAGGGCTCAAAGTCTTCTTATTGTCGTTTGAGCTGACGCGATCAAAGCTCACCCGATATAAATCCGATATAAAATTTTGACAAAACAAAAGATGAGAAAAGAAAGAGCACCAAATCATGAATATACAAGAGGTCCAGTTCTCCACTATCAATAATTTGTTGGCATTACAAATTCTAAAGCCAGGAATTAAAAGGTCTTAACCACTATTTTGTGAATTCGAATTGAATCAGATAAAAATTCCGGAAACAGGTAACCATACCCAGGTTTCCAATACTGAGCAAATATTGACAAACTGAATAAAGGTAACAAGCCACTCCGAACTCACAAGTGCATTTGCAGTCGCAGGATATAAAATTAACAGTCACAAGGCTTGTTTGTTTGAATGCCTCTAGAAGTGCATTTAGCCCGCAACAATGATTTGTACGTCCGGTGATGCATATGGGTAGCTAATGGAATCCCCTAAAATCTGCGATTTTATCTTCAACTTTTCTTTCTTAGGAATTTTGTAGTGTGGGAATATCCTCACCTTCTTCATCACAGGTGACCTGGCCAAGATAAGCCTCACAAAATCCAACTGATTCTTGGCATTGATAAAAGATGTAATCTCTAGTTCGATCAGACGCTCCAACATAATATCCGAATAATCTTCAACTCTGAAGCAGTACTTTATCTTAGATATCTCAAAATTTGAATTGTCCCAAACCTACATCAAGTGTCTTGTGTAAGTGTATTTTGACATAATAAGAATAACGAAAAACAGAAAACAAAATGGATTTATGTTTGATGTTTTTAACCCTTGCCTTAAGTTTCTCCAAGTTTGGGGAGCTTTTGATAAGAAGAGCAAGAACAGATAACTCAGTTTTGCTAAAGAAGTATACACCATCTATATGTAAGTATTTGAGGTGGATTAATGTGGTTGAAAGCTCTCTTGGAACTTTGTGAATAGCAATATTCCGGAAAACCTAAAACAAAGGTTACAAATAAGCTAACTCTTTTCCCCAAGCTAGTATTAGTTAATTATATATCATGAGAAGAAAATTACACGAATCAGCTCCAAAGGTATAGAAAAGGTTTCAATCACCGGTAAACACTCAAATATCTCACTAATGGTGGGACCGCCAATGCTACCAGAGATCCACGGATCATGAATATCCTGCAGCAACTTACAATAGTGAGATAAGTTATGAAAGCCAAGATATGATCGATAATCTCTCTTAGCAAGATAAGAAATTACCAGAGTCACATTCTTAAGCAATGGACAATTGCAAAGGAGATGCTGCAGCGTTCTCATAGAGATAATTACCTGATTGATCCAGAATGGACGACTCAGCCCCATCAACAGTCGACACTTGAAAAGTATCTTCAATAAACACGAGGTTAGGAATTCTAGTCCAGCGGTACCTCCATTCCTTAGACAGGATACTTGTCCTTCCTGCCTCTTGAGGTACACGACATAGGATCAATTCTATTATGCCTGACGGAAGGTTGCTGAGCCTATCCATATCCCTGGCTGCAATATTAGTTTATATGAAAATCTAATACAGCAATAACATTGCTCAGTGCGCATTACAAACATGTCAACAAATTCTAAATCGAACTTAAGCATAGATATAAATTTCTTAAATAACATAAGTTTGAGAAGAACCTTCGATTTACAAAGTTGCAATATCTTCGCAACATCCACAAAAACAAGAAAACAAAATAAGTTTGAATCTATTATTTGGTTCAGGCAATACATCAAACACTTGAAAGTCATCAATATCTATTCCCTAGAGTTCTTATTTTAAGTAGAAAAAAGCAATCCTAAACTCTATTTCCTAAAGTGCTTATTTTAAGCAGAGAAAAGCAATCTTAAACACCATCTCCTAAAGTTCTTATAATAAGCAAAAAAAGCATTCATAAACACTATCTCCTAAAGTGCTTATTTTAAGCATAAAAAGCACTCATAAACACTATCTCCTAAAGTGCTTATTTTAAGCAATAAACCACAGAAATACTAAGGGGGGTATTTGTCTTAGCTCATAATCTTATATAACGAGCTTACGAGCTTATTCAATTGAGCGTATGAACTAATATAGTCTTAGCTTAAATATTTTTTTTAGAACGGCAACTATTATCTCACAACAAATCAATCTCACATGTTTTAAACAGGACGTAGACCCACAACCATTTGATTGGGGAGCTTCGGGTGCCATTGACAACAGCTCCTGTCCGTCTTCCTTGCCAACACCCCACCCTTGTAAACTTTCTTCGTCAGTTGAAGGTTTGCAAATAAGATAACGGGCTGATATGTTTTTGGGCCAAAGCTTTCTTTGGATTGGGCCCTTTTTTAGACTTTAGAACATGATCTTTATATTGTTTGAGTTAGAAAACAAAAACTTATGAAAGTTAAACATGTTCAAAACACAAGAGTCACAACTCTTCACGAGCATACTTGTTGGATGAGTTTTTGGCGGGAAAATCTGATAAGTCCTTTAATACCGATGAATGAAAATCGTTTAGGTTTTGGGGTGCTGCATCTTTTGAGCCCGCAACGGGGCGCGACCGCCTCGACCCCCACATCTTTGTCTGGTGAGAGACATAACACTTTCTTAACTCGCATCCGAGCATAATATGAAATCCTATTGGTATTTAGTAAATCGCAATCACCTAAAATAAATGATGACACTAAAATCACCAACATATGCAACGTAAAGCGAAGACATCATGTTCTCGTGTCCTTCTTAATTATGGTATTACACGATTTATCTTTTTATGTTGGTCGTGAGACCGATCTGTAGCGCCTCCGATGAGTAGGTTCCCTTTATGATCATAATTAACTAGCTTTTCAGCATCAGTTACATTTATAAGCTGTGCCATGCTAAATTGTATTGTTATTATGAGCTCTAAGTGCTAATAAGATGGGACTTATCAAGGTAATTATTTCTACTTTTTAATAACACAAAAGTTGGTATATAGCATGATCAAAAAGTACTTATTTGTTTGTAAGTTGTTCATCTTGTGGTATTAGTTCTTACAATATTAGACTATCAAACGAACGAAAAATGAACCAATCAACATGTTAATCTAGCATCAATAACAAAGAAATAGAATTTAGCACAATTAAACTAAATGCAACAACTATATACAATTTACACCATTTCATTAAACAAATAAAATTTCATACTTGTTGGATGAGTTTTTGGCGGGAAAATCTGATAAGTCCTTTAATACCGATGAATGAAAATCGTTTAGGTTTTGGGGTGCTGCATCTTTTGAGCCCGCAACGGGGCGCGACCGCCTTGACTCCCACATCTTTGTCTGGTGAGAGACATATTAGCTTAACGAGTGTGCAGTTCACATATCACGAAATGAGCTAGTTCTTGAAGAGGAAAACATATCACCAGATCTAGTATTTCTTGACCCGATAATATATAAAAGTTAAGATTAGTTTTTTTTCTAAATAATATATAAAAGTTAAGATTAGTTATATAACATGATCACGGCCATTAATCTAAATACTATCACATACACTCTTTCTAAATAAAAAAATCTAATGATCAAGATGATGGTCCACATGGTTATGTTTATGCGTATGAGGAAGATGTTTGATTTTTCCTCTACCACGTACTTGTGCACATCCAAATTCACACGCTAGTTCGCAAACATGCTCGCTAGGAGGTTCTAACACCATGCAAATATCCATGCAAGCGGCCGTGCACGAAACTGGACCTCCTGGTGACGGAGCTACAATATCTGATGGAGGGGTTGCTGTTTTCGACCACTCCAACATTTTGGCCATCCTTTCTTCTTCATCTTTGGCCATTTTTTCGGCGTCATCTGTTGTTCCTGGTCGTGATGCGGATGTTGTTGTTGTTGTTGTTGTTACCACCACTAATATAAAGATTGCTAGTTTTTCTAAAGGCATGGTTTGAGAAATTGAGGGGTAAAACCGTAAAAGTGAAAACTTAAATGTTTTCACAAAAAGTTTGTGGAGTTCATTTCTTTAGGTTCCTCATTTTAATCTTGGTCACATGTATATGGTAAGATAATTGGATGGTTAATGACTGGTTTTGTTTGTACTTAACTTGAACACCGCACAATGTATTTAGCATTTTTTTTAAGAAATTTAGTTTACTAATACATGCAATTATTGAAAAATAAATTCCTTAGTTTGAACCCCACACGTTCTATTTTCGAAAGACTGAGTCGTGTGGGTTTTGTTTAACATCAAAATTAGTACTTTTCCAGGAAATTTCTCATCCTTAATATTCAAACATGTAACCGGTCTATCACTATCCATTGACTTCACAATCATACATTAGTCAACTCCTCTTTGTAGAGCTGGACTCATGGAGCCCAGACACCGATTGTTGCTCATGGGACCGTGTCAAATTGCAGCAGAGCTAGAATTACAACCAGAAGTGTTATTGGACTTCACTTATTCACTCCAGTTCCGGCGTTTTCCAACATCTTGACTGCGGTATTCGGTCACTTAAACAGATTGATATCTCGATGAACGGGTTGCAAGGCGAGATTCCGGGAGATGGGCTTGGGAATTTAACTCAGCTGGTTCATCTAGACATGTCGCTGAACAGATTCAATGGCTAGGACCTGAACTGAAGTTTTATGGTGAGTTAATATGTTGGGAAAATGAAGATATAAAGGACATTATTCATATCACATATAGCTATAATATAGCCTTTTCAATACAAAAAAGTGGAACAGCAAACTAGGATCAAATACTACCCATGAGTCCATGACTCTCTTTAAGAATCCGTACATGACTCTCAACAACTCAAATACTTTGGTCAAGTGAAATACCAATTCAAACTACCAAACTAAAACATAATATAATATATGTATATAAAAACATAGATACTTATTAAAATCTTCCTGCCATGCATACGTGAACCCCGTTAAATAAACGATTAACCCAACAATCACCCCCTTAATCGTTTATATCAGACCCTTCACTCGCAACAACACTTAATTATCCGTATGTTCTTTCGAACAATCTCGATTATTGACCTTTCCTGGACATCCGACCACCACCTCGGTCACATCCAAAGTCTTTTCTAGCTCAACGCCTTTAAATTGTTCACAGCATATGTAACATGTAACATGGCATCCCGTTGGACACGTTCATTACCATCTCGGCTCCTCCCGGACCCACGACCTCCTCCCCGGCCACGTCCAAAGCCACCCGATTTGAACTTACACCGCCATAATGTTCACACCGAGTTGTTTCTCCATTCCCTTCTTGTCTTGACAACCATATGTACCTTTGCCGATCAATACTATTATATTCCGTGAGATTCTTCCACCGATTAAGAAAACAAGGTGACCACCACCTTTACCGTCGTCTAGCTATTACCCGCAACGAACTCAAGATGTGGGCATTTTGGCTCAGAATGCTACAAGTCTACAAAACTGAAATGGTCGTAGCATACGTGTTTATAGCCAACTATATTAGACATGTTAGCTGTTGATATAACTTGCTCTGTGTACATTTCCTCTGTTTTACACAGCCGTGTTTGATTCCTATCTATAGCTTTGCATCAACGTTTTCTGAAGTGATACAATCTGAATATGTGTATGGAGTGTGCAAATTATATGTTGTTCAAGCGTATGTAAGTAACACATTCACGAATCATAATTAATGGCACCATGAAATTGACTGCTTTAGTTTAAGCCGAATATATTTTTTTCACTCATTCATCAATCATCACATACTTGAGCTACTAAACCATCAAAATCATGCTATTATGTACCTTTTGTAAACAAAGGAGGTGTTATTCTCATATTGATTAGTTTTCTGTTCAATTTGCTACTCTCCCACATACATGAGCATCAAAAAACATAATAGAGTAAGGACCATTACTTGACATTTGGTTCATGAGCATTTACGATAGCTTTACAGATCATTATCCTACATAACTTTAACAAGTATGTATGGATCAGATTCATCTTCGTGTCAATGGCCATTGCCGTGATTGTTTTTCATGCTTAACTATAGCCACTTAGACAAAGATAGTATTGTTATCAAGCACGATAAGTCTAGGTCTCGTTATCTCCCTTTTCTCACGGCTTTATTGTGTCCAAGTAAATTTGGACCATGCACATAGGTACTAATTTGGATTCAAAAGAAAATTCGTAATAGTAGTAATCTATGATAACTCCATTTTTGGTCTATACCTCATATCCAAAAAGGTGAACGTTTAATTTACTCTCACTTTAGTAGTTGGGGTCGAGCACTCAAAAACGACCTTATTGTCTATCAAGTCAAGCAAACAAATGTTCCTATCGAAGTCCAACCAGCCTGGACCACCGGATGCTCTAGAAATAGATTTTTTATATATATAAATATGATGTAATTTAAGTTCGATTTATTTAGGCCTCGCATTCTAGAAATATATCAAAAGGATAACAGGTATCATTCTTAGCTTTGTTTTTGATGGCCTGAATGAAGTATAGTGTATTGCGTATATTTTATAAAATGAAGACCTTACTTTGTAAACCTTATAAATTCCATAGAATTAAATGATAGATAGTTTCTTTAGAATCAATAAATTCCACAAAATGATGGTGATGCTTTCAAATCTTATAAGTTATTAGTATAAAAACCAAAATCATTTCTAACTAACTAAACCACAAAGATTAATCTAAACCGTAACCTTAAAAATATTAATCTTTCAAAGATAAAAATTTGGTACATACATGGATGTAAACATTTCTTCAGGTTAGATGCATGCGAAGCCAAGGGCACGCCATCACCATGTGTATCTGAGCAGGTTGGAAGGGTTGCCTGTCCTGACCATGTATGGGCCTTCCCAGGTAGGACCCGTTTTCTCTATGTCAGCTGCTTTGCTTACTTCGTTCTTCCTTAAGACATGGTCTCGAGGCTTAAATGATATTGGGCGTACTTTTTTGTTGTATTACTTGGCCAATTTTTTTCTTCCAGGAGGTCTAAGTTAGCCTTAGTGCCTCTTCATTTGCTTCGTGGTCAATTAGGCCTAAACATGTTGTTGGGATGAGTATGACCGCCTCGGTCCCATATAAGAAAGTGAGTACTTTCTTTTCAGTAATGGTAGCCATTTGTTTGGCTTATATCCATTTTGTGAAGTACCATTAGGAACCTGACGTTGCATGGCCTGCTAGTAATGGTCTACATTCTACAAATTTCAACTCTCTATTTGTCAAATGGGCACGAAGTTGTGACTGGAATAATGTGGGGGAGCACGCTGCACTATTGCATATTAATTATTGAGACGCAGGGCATCCTTTTAATAATATTGTAGCAAACCTACCCCGAAACAGGAGTTTAGTATTATTTTTTTTCAGTTGAACCCCACCGTCGTGGAGGATCACCACCACGTGGCAAGCAAATTAGTCTTCGACCTCCGGGGCGTCCAAGATATAGGAATAGACCATCATCATAACCTTCAGTTATATTTCTTGGGTATCACCCAGACACCCAGTGATTACCAAATGGATCATCATAAGGATTACTTCTTCATGGGAAAGGACGGCGAAGACCAAATGGATGCAAATTAATGTTGATTTTAGTGTTCTCCTTTAACGCTTGCTCCACACAAAATCTACAGATCGCTTGTAATAGTTGCGGCTCGAACGTCTATTTAATGTTCAATGTGTGACCTCCTAGTTCAAATGAAATGAAATTATACGTGTATTAATTTTCTAGCCATCTCAATTATATCCACAGCTGAACTGCCCAAATAAAATATTAGACCAAAGCTGTAAATTCAATATTATAACGATTTCAACATTACCCTACGAGTTTAAATATTAAATGGTGCATAAGAAAAACGTAGTGTTATATCATAGTTCAAATATGTCCATTGACTGGTTTAGTTTTATCAGAAGACGATCTTTTCACTCTTCCTTCATTCATATGTGCACCATACATCATTTATGTTGTTATGTACTCACACATACTTGAGCAATATATGAGCATCGAATAGTATTACTTGACATTTGGACCATAAGTATTTGCGATAATGATACTACTCATAGTATTTATACGTGTATGGGTATCTTTGTTCACTACAACAAAATTGTAGTTTTGGGTTGAGAAAAAATTAGGGTCGACAATGTCGACCCTAATTTCGTCATGGAGACCACATTTATTCAACTTTTCTGGTTAGTCAACAAAAATCTTTTGGGTCGAAATTTAGGGTCGACATCGTCGACCCTAATATTTTTCAATCACTTTATGATTTTTTAATATATAAAATGCATTTAAAATTATATATAAATATATAAAACAATTTATAAAAGATTTTAGGGTCGACAATGTCGACCCTAAATTTCATTTAAAAAAAATTACAAAAATTTAAAATACTTTTTATAAATTCAGAAATGATATTTTATATAATGATTATATATTTTATAAAAAATCATTTTATATAATAATTATATACGAAACGAGGAACCGGACCGACCCGGCCGAAACGAACCAATTTATAACAATTTTAAAAAGGTTTGTAGGTGGAATAAAGGTTTTATACAAAAATTTAAAATACTTTTTATAAATTCAGAAATGATATAAATTACCAATTATAGTTCAAAAATCTATTTTAAAATACCTTTATATATTTTAACAAACACTACTAGAAAAGTGTGAAATGTTATTTTTATTTATTTATTTTATCATTTATTAGTTTGATAATTTGATAAATTTACTTCAAAGTTAACTGAATTGAATGTAGTTAAACCACAATAAATAATCAAAATACACGGAATGATTCCTAATCGATTAACGTTTATTATTATAACATTAAATTACATTAGAAATCGATAAACACTCAAACATTAAAGCATATGAATTACATTCCAAATGCTAAATTGATTTATCTTAATGAAAAACTACTCCAAACCAAGTTTTCCCATGTCATTATAGAGCTCGTGAAGTATTGCAGCTGACTCAAGTGTGTGTTTCTCGGGATGCCTTTCCATCTCTAGTGCTCCCTCTAGTATCTTTATCTTTGCCTCTAGTGTCTTTATCTTTTCAGCCAAGAACTTACAATTTGAGCACTCTGCCTTTCCGAGATTCTGTGCAGATCTGGAAGTTCCCGGAGAATAACTTGGACGTGTTGAAGTTCCCGGATAAGAACTTAGAGGTGTTGACGATCCAGAAGAAGAACTTATATGGAGCCTGAGGTCATCCATCCACATAAAGTAGCCACATCCTCTATCTTGAGTTCCTGGCTGTTACGTAGTAAGGAAATCATAAGAAAAGTCATTTTGACAAGCAAATTATTTTATATTACATAAATAATTATGTTTTGATAGTTCACCTTTGAACAAGGACATGCGTAGTATTGTTTACCATAACTGTAAGGTTTGCGTGATGTTCGCAACACCACATCTCCTCTTTCACACGTGCACTTAAAAGTTTGATCATATCGCTCCATCTGGTGGCAATTGATCGAGGTGGTGGTGAATGTGGTGGTGGTTGTGAGGATAAGAGTGTGTGTGCTTGGGAGGATAAGATACTATCTGCTTTTATGGTAAAGAAGAGTGCTTGGCGGGAGTATTTGGCCCCTGCAAAACCACTCTCACCCTAGCCAAAATCATTTCATCCACCCTACTATTTCCCCCCAGCTGTATAAAAGTCCATGTTGGCAATCCCTCTCCATTCCCAAAGCATTTCGATGGTTGAGATTGTCTCCAAAGAAGCTCAAAAGAAATCAAAGGCTGGGATTTGCTTTAGACTCTCCTCACACAACAAGCACATTTGTTTTTATCTCTACAAAGAAGCACAAGCTGCAAGTCCAAGACTTCGGGCTATTACAATAGAGCTTTTAGTAAGCACTGTTGAGGCATTCTTAGTCTAATCTAGTTTTAGTTTTAGTAAACGAAATAGTTTTTTTATATCTTTAGTTTAAATTCTAAAATCGTTCATAGCTTTCTACTTTCTGCTTTGTTACACTTTCCAGATTAAATGCAAGTTTGTTGGTTTTTAAGCAATATTACCAATAACAGTGTTCAAAGTTTCTTATTCATCTTATTTTGTGGTTCGAAAAGCTCCTCACCACAGCTTATTTTTAAGCTTCTTTCATTAAAAGAAAGATAAAAAGTTAAAGTAGTTAAGAGAAAATCAACAAATCACTCGCAAATTACATCAGCTTATTTTATGGCTGGGATATGCCAGTTCTGGATGGCTTATGGAACTCTTACTAGCTTGTTTATGCAAGCTAGATGCTTGTAGATACATTGTTTAAACCCCTGTTTTTGAGCAAGGGTGTGTAAGTCTCTCTTTTTCTTACTTGTTCTCATTTTATGCAGAAGATTTTATGCTTATTTTGATTTTGTTGGTAGTTTATAAGTAGTTTGTATCACTTTTTAAGTTAATACTGGTTAGTATTGAGTTAACACTGCTAGGCCATTTCAGTTTATTTAAGTGCTTATTCTTAATTAAAATTGCTTATAAGTGTCTTATTTGGTTAATAGATAATCTGTTTTTAATCTAGTTTGAAAGAAAAAATGATTTTTCATGGGGGATTTTCAACTATCAGTACTAACCTAAAGTTAGTACTGCTAGTTCATTTTGGGCAGTAGAGAGAGTACTACTTAAAGCTTACCAGTCTAATACAAGTTAGTACTGTTAGTTAGTACTGTTAGTCCATTTCTGCTTATTAGCTTATTGTTTAACTTACTTGAAGGATTTCCTTAGCTTTTTAAAGTAGATTTAGCCTATTTTTGTTTACTGTCTTCTAGTAGAACTTATTTGCCTTTTCAAATGTATGTGTGTGTAAGAGTTTATCAGTTTTAGTTTTCAGCTTATTTGGTCATTTTGTTTTTTTTAGTTACTTATTCCTTTTACTAAGAGCTTATTAAGGTTAGGTGAACTTCTGTTTTAGCTTATTTGCTTATTTCTTGTTTATTTATGTTTTGTTAGCCTAGCAGTACTAACCTTAAGCTAACAGTACTAACTTAAAGCTAGCAGTACTAACTCCAAGTTAGTACTGGTAGTTAATACTGTTAGTACTGTTGTTAGTACTGTTGTGTTTATCTTGTTAATTTAGCTTAATTGCTTTTTGTATTTGCTTATTTAGAGTTAGTTTAGCTTATTTAATTTGTCTTAAGTTTATTTGAGCTTATTTGTGCCTTAGTGTAAAAGTTTTAAGCGTTTTTGCCATTTCTAGCTTTCATGCTTGTTCTAGCTTAGTTTCCTTTGCTTATTTTTGCGTGCATTTGCTTTCAGTATTAATCCCCAATCATTCCTTGTTTCATTCAAACACCAATCATCAATCGTCTTTCGATTTTCCATTTCTAGCCTCGTTGGGACATAACGACCCGGGAACACTCTGTACTGCTTCCGGATTCATTGCTCTCGCGTGATTTCGTCCCTTGTAAGGTGTTGATATTTATTGGTACATAATAAAAGGGGTGAGTTCGCGCGGGTCAAATTTTGGCGCCGCTGCCGGGGAGGCTGAAATACGATTATCACTACTTTTGACAATTTGTGTCTAAATCTGTGAATATTTTCTTTATAAAAACATAAAAAGTACAAAAATATTTTTCATTTTCTTTTACTAATATAATTATCATATAAAAACAAAAGAAAAAACCAAAAATATAAAAACATTTTCCATAAAAAGAAATAAAATTCATAAATTGGTAAAAATACCAAAATATAATATTCTCAATTGAGGTATTATCATAATAACTTCCGGTGAACTTGTTGGTTCCCAACTCGAACAAAAGATTTAAAACTCGCCATTTGTGTCTCTTACAACGTACGGCTCACCTTGAAAAGTTAAACAAGCTATAAAGTGGGTATAAGGAGGGTTGTTCCAAGGAACTACAACCCGAAAGGAGAAATAAGCTTCGCGCTATTCCTACTCCTCCGCTCACCTGTGCGTTTATCTTTTTGAGAGCTACCGTGAAGTAAGTAGATTATTTGGTTTAAGTTGTCTTATCTCGTTGTCCGTTAAAATCAATTGTGAATAAATCATTAAAAATCCAAAAAAAATTTAGTGTAAATTTTCTTTTTATATTTCTATTTTGTGCATGCGCACTCGTTCTCAAGCCCGTAAACATCGACAACAGCAAGTCCAACGAACTTCTGTTGAACCACCAAATCTTGAGAAACCAAATAACAATCCTCCCAAGGATAGAGGGGCTGATAACTCGGAACTATGGCAGAATTGCTCCAGGCTCCCACCGAGGGATACGAGGAAGGGGGTAATTGTGGTTCCTGAAAATCGAAGGGCAGCCAAAATTTTGAGATCAAGCATGGGTTACTAACTCTTGTCCAGAACAAGCAGTTCTTGGAAATGACAAAGAGGACCCACTTTGCCCTCATCGTTACTTCATTAAAATCAACCTTACTTTGAGAAATACTAAAATTCCCGACCACTTCAATTATGTTGATGCTTTTTCCTTTTCTCTCTCGGAGGGGGCTCAGTCCGGAAGATGCTTGAGAAAGAACCCCCTCGATCAATTCAAACATGGGATGAACATCGTTGCTCAAATTCATCAATCAAGTTTTTCCCACCTTCTAATTTGACAAATCTTCGTGAAAGTATTACTAATTTCAAACAAAGATTTGAATAAGTCGTTTAGTGAGGCTTGGGATCGAGTCAAGATTTCTCCGAGGCATTTTGTCCACTTCAGGGATTATCAGTGCTTCACATCTTGATACTTTGTAAAGTTGACTTAATTGTTTATGTTCAAGACTCTTTGAAATCCGCCGCAGGGTGGTAACTTCTTTGGACAAAAGGCCGCTGATTGATCAAGCATATCGAGAGCATGTCTAAGTTAGTCACTCCCGAAGCTAAGCCATTGTTGCTAAAGGTGAGTACGGGAGGCGCTTACCACCTCCGGAGTATCTCCCGATGTTTGCTGTCGTTATATAGTATATGGTTAGAGCTTACTTCTCGAAAGCAAGCTTCCTCACAGTTTCTAGTTCCAGCTCCGTTTTTAAAGGCAGGTTGAGCAAAGTTGTGTTTAACTGCGGTGGTGCCCTCTCATATCGGAATGGTCCGGGCTACCGATAGCAACACTTACCGAGATTGCTAGCTCTCTCATCCAAGAATACGTCTGCAAGCTTAGCGCAGCAAAATATTCAACCAAGGAAACTCCGGTTACGTCCGCACCGATGGCAAAACCAAATCAGACACCAGGTTTTTCTTCACCATGCAACACTACAACCAAGCCAACAATCAGAAGTTGGAAACCAAAACCAAAACCGTGGGACTGGCTTTTAACCAGGGTCAATCCAACGACCCCCAGGTTCAAACATCTAAGCCCCAATGTATCAAAAACCCTCGGTTAATAAACTCCCTGCTTACCAAGATCCCACTCAAGCTATCGGGTTTGTCAAAAATGACTTTGAGAGTTATGTCAAGGCTTAAATGATTGCGGTTATGCAAATCATGCAAAACCAAATGTCCAACATACACCGACTTGTCCCAAAAATCGTTAAATTCTAACCAGCTTCTACTTAAAGTTCGGAGTTCTCTTCAACAGCAACACCATTGCTAACCCGAAAAAGGTTGGTGAATTGAAAGCAATCACCATCAGAAGCGGTGCTTTCATCTGATGGACCTCTAATAATTCCACCTCCTGGTGGTGGAAGTTGAAACCGATGGTAACAATGGACACGGTGGCTTACCTTAACGAATTATACAAAGACGTCCAACTCGCGGTAATCCAAGTTGATGAACCACAGTTGTCATGCCTAGATCCAAAACGACTTTACCATATACACTTCTAGGGTAAATTATCAGAGAAATGTCGCGAAAAAAGGGCGACCTTTTAGATCTTGAAATTCATGGAACATTTTTTGGATTCTCCACTTCGAGCTTGAGCTTCGCGGATGCTCTCCTGAACATGCCTTTGTTTGCACCAATGTTCAGACTGCTTTGGAAAATACAAAGACAAGACTTGGAATTAACCAAAACACCAGTTAAGGAAAATTGCTCGGCAGTCATCCTACAGACATTACGCCCTGGAAATTAGGAGACCGGTAGATTTCTAATACCGTGTGATTTTCCAGAGTGGTTGAATGCTTAGCTATGGCGATCTCGGTATCGTGCAAGCATCAATCTAAATGCAACTCTCCATCTTTGCTAAAAAGCTTAATCTCCAAGGAATGACCAAAAACTGGATGGTGCTCGGAGTTTGTAGCGAACCGATCAATCTTCCTCTCCCACCTGGATAGGCTCGAGAAAATCTTTTTGTGACAGTTGGAACTTTATTTTCCAGATGATTTTGTGGCTGGTAGGTTGACTTTGATGAGACCCCTAGAGTCCCGTTGATTTTAGATGACCCATTTTTTTTGTCGGCAAGAGCTTTGAATTGATGTAACGGTATGATATGAAGAGTACCTTAAGAATGATGGACCAGTCTGTGATTTTCAAAGTGGGGTGATCGAAAATTTCTCCTACCAGTGCTATAAAATCAGTCAACAAAGTTACGACTTTATTGATATTGCTTGTGAGGAATATTCTTCAGAAATTTTAGGTTTTCGGAAGTATCTAGCAAATGGAAATTCCTACCCCTTGCCTTTTGAATCCAATTGTTGATACCACTTCTCCACACTCACTCCATTGAGGTTGTGTATTCATTCATTGAAGAAATCGAGGCTGAACTTTCTGATACCTTCGTATAAATCAGGAATTGATGATGCCTGAATGTGATCCGAGGAGTACCACGTTCTTCTTCTTGAAGTATCCTAAATAGTGAGAAGCCTTTATCACACTTCCAACCATGCAATTATTTCCTGAGTTAGAAAAGAAATTTAAGATTTGTGAAGCCAAAACTAATGAAACACAACTGATGAACCTTCCGAGGTCGAGCTAAGACTTACATCCCCACCTCGAATATGCATAATTTTTGGAGCGGTAAAACAAAGTTACCAGTTCATCATTGCTAAAGATTGAGTGTCCAGGAGGAAAAGAGCCGCTCTCATTTAAAGGTGTTGCCAAGTCCAACAAGGCGGTGCCATCGCTTGGAAAACTCTCCGATATAAGGGTATTAACCGAATTTGTACTCACAAAATTCTAATGGAGAGGACTACACCACCAGCGGTCCAACATCAGAGACGGGTGAACCCAATAAATAAACAGATGTCATAAAAAAGAAGTTGAAAAACTTTCTTTGAGCTTGGATTGAATTTACCCTATTCTCGGACAGTCCATGAGGTTAAGCACGGTACACTGTTATAAAGGAAAGGTGGTTTACCGTAGTTGAGATGAGCAAAATGAGTTGATCCCAAACTCGATTAGTTACGGCGGATGGCGGGGTATGCATTGATCTACCGAAAGTGTGTAGAGAAGCACCAAAATCGCTCACTTTCACAAACCTTCAAGGACCCACTCCAATTGATCTCGAGGTGTTGGGGAAAGATGAATACTTATTGTTTTCTCGATGGTTTATGTGTTATTTTCAAATACCCATAGACCCAAAATGATCAGGAAAAGACAACATTTACTTGCCCTACGGAACCTTTGCTTCAGCGAATGCCCTTTGGCCTCTGCAATGCACCAGGGCACATTCCAGATATGTTGTTGGCAATTCTTATCCTACGACATGATCGAAAAAACGATGGAAGTGTGTTTGGATGACTTTTCAGTTTTTGAGAGTTCTTTCTATACATGCCTAACAATTTAGAAAAAGATGCTTAAAACGGTTTTGTGAAGACACCAATTTAGCTCTATACTGGGAGAAAAGCCATTTCATGGTTACGGAAGGATGTTCTTGGACGTAAATCTCCAAGTCGGGAATTGAAGGTCGATCGAGCTAAGGGATTGAGTTTTCGCAAAGCTCCCTCACCCGACAACTTATGTAAAAGGTGTCCGTATAGTTTTCTTGGGCATGCCGGGTTTATAGATGTGTTATTCCCCCAGAATTTCTCAAAAAAGCCCGCTCTCATGAACCCATTTGCTTGGAAAAAAAAAGAGACTCCGTTTTATTTCTCCAAGAGTGTATTGAAGCATAAAAAACCCATCTCCCCAATCACGAAATCCTACCAGACCTGGCCTCAAATCCTGACCCTCCCCCTGCCACATAGATGGAATGAACCATTTGAACTTTGTGATGTGCGATGCAAGCGATTTGCCTTGGGTGCAGTCTTGGGGCAAAGTCTATGAGAAACATTTAGGGCCTATACATTATGCAAGTAAAAAATATGAATGAGCGGAAATCACGTTACACGACGACAGAAAAAAGGTATATGTTAGCCGTGGTGTACGCATTCGAAAAATTTGATCTTACCTTGTCATGAACAAAATGCCTGTGTATACGGATCATTCGCCCTCAAGTATCTTTTGCTAAGAAAGATTCTAAGGCAGATTGCCTCCGTATGGGTTTGCTCCTTCAAGAGTTCGACTTTGATGGAGTGACACGAAAGGAGCTGAGAAACATAGCAGCTGTTCATCTATCACGATTAGAGATTCCTCACATAAGAATGACGCTCGATTCCAAAGGAGATAAATGAAAAGTTTCTCTTGAAACTCTTATTCGATTGCTGTTCTTGATGCTAGTACCCCATGGTTTGCTGACATCGACAATACTTCCATGCGGGAAATTTCTGTGATCAAAGGGGATTTTTCAACCCGGCAAAAGAAAATTCTTCAAAGACGTGAAGCATTATTTCTGGGAAGATCCCTTTCTGTTTAAAATCTGTGCAGATCAAGTTATTTGCGTTGTGTTTTGGCAAGGAAGCCCATGACATCCTCATTGGCTTGCACGTTGGTTTCCAACCGGTAGACATCACCGGTGCTAATTACACAGCAAGAAAAGTCTTCAATTTCCGGATTCTTTTGGCCCACAATTTCTACAAAGATGCCCTTTAGTTAGTTAAAAATGGACTCATGCCAGCGTAGGGATAAAAAAAAGAAGTTCACAACGGGATGAGATGCCACAAAATTCCATCCAAGTTTGTGAAATCTTTGACGTCTGGGGCATTGATTTTATGGGGCCGTTCCCGTCTTCAAGAGGGAACAAATATATACTCGTGGCTGTTTTTTTTTGAATAAATTTATTTATCAAAAATGGGTTGAAGCAAAGCACTCACCACCAATGACGCTGCGAGTTGTTTGCAATTCTTAAATCTCTCTTTCGCCTGATTCGGTGCCCCTCGTGAAAATAATAGTGATCGCGGAACCCATTTTTGCAATGACCTATTTGCTAGGGTAATGCTTAGATAGGGTCAGCTCATCGTATCTCAATCCGCGTATAATCCTCAAACAAGTGGACAAGTTGAGGTATCCAATCGTGTTTGAAACTAATCTTGAATAGGACCGTGGGCAAAAATATCGTGCATCTTGGTGGATAAAGTAGATGACGCACTTTGGGCTTTCGCACAGCTTATAAATCACCATCGGGTGTACTCCATACATGCTAGTGATACGGGAGGCAATGTCATCTTCCGACTCGAACTCGTGCACAAAGCTTACTGGGGCCTTAAATCATGCAAACTTTGACCTGAAATACGCTGGTGGTGACCATAGGATAAGTTCAACTGAATGAAATTAATGAGCTCCGTGATGAAGTCTTATGAGAACTCTTTGATCTATAAAGAAAAGACAAAGAGGATTCACGACTCGAAGATCAAAAACCGCGTTTTCAACGTGGGTGATCGAGTCCTCCTCTTTAACTCTAGATTAAAGATTTTTTCTCAGGAAAGCTTTAAAACCCGCTTGGTCAGGACCATTCCTTTCACACAAGTTTCAAGTACGGCACGTCGAGTCTATCGCAAAACTCGGGCCAACTTCAAAGTGATATGGTCATCGTACTAAACATAACTTTGGTGGGGACGTACCACAATTGGTAGTCCCAGGATCTCCAAACATTCCCTAATCGTCTATAAATGCAGGTGACGGGTAAGCAATTAGTGACCTTAAACAAGCGCTTCGTGGGAGGCACCCCATGCTTATCGTAGTATTGTGTAAATATGAATAAGTGTTTTCTTGTTGTATGAAGGTTTGCCTCTTCCATTACCCGTTTTTGTGTTGTTAATTGTCCAGGATTGCCCGGATTGTGAAGAACTCTCGTGCTTGTATTTTTATCAAGAGTTTCACATCCTCAGCTTCATTTTGGGAATCCAGTATCCAAATCTAATCGACTATCTTTTGGCACACTTAATAAACGGCCTTAGATTTACGTAGGTGCCCCTTTCAAAAACATCGAGGACGATGTTTAGTTCTAGTATGGGGGGGATCTTCGATTTGATTTTGCCTGCAGCCGTTGTTATCACGTAATCCCGTTTTTACCACCAAATTTTTGCAAAAATACCAAAAAAAAAAAAAATAAAAAATTAAGAATTTTCAAAAATAAAATAAGTGTTTTGTCACAGTTTCGACTTTCCTAATGGGTAGAATGAGAATAATTTTTGACTCGATCGGGCGTGTTGAGCCCTAGCTAGTTCCTTAATTGTAAGCTAAGCTTTCACGAGATGAAGAACAAGAAGTGATAGAGTTAAATATAAGTTTATGTGCTAAGCAAGATTCTTCTAAAGCTTATATGAGTAACTTGTGACTTTTTCTCCCATTAGCTTTTAATCCGCCTAATCATACGTGCTCATTTCAATTCAACTAAGTCAATCGATGTTTTTAGAAAAAGCTTCAAATTTGTAACTTGATTCTTTAAAACGAGTTTTTTCTGTTCTTAGTAAATTGAAAGTTAAAATGCCAAAGAAGCATGAACGAAATATGAATGCAAAAATGCATGAATGTTAAAATTATGCCAATGAAGCATACATTTGAGTATATGGAGCAAGTAAAAGATGTGTCGTGATATCCCGCTCCGCTAACCGCGAGGTGGGGGTTCAAACTAAGACATCTTTACTTCTAGGGATTTGGTGTGTTGTGATATCTCACTTAGAAGAAAGGTCTAGGTGAGGGTTCAAACTAAGACACCTATCCTTAGCCATATTAGGAAGAAGGTGTTGATGTGATTTCCCTCTACGCTAGCAACGGGGAGGGTTTTCAAACTAAGAGCACCGGTCGTTGGTTGTGATATCCTACCAGGGAGCGAGGCCTAGGTAGGTGTTCAAACTAAGCAACGCATTCCTAGCTTTAAGAACTTATGTTTATAATAATAAAGATGTTGCAAAAAGTTCTACAGTAAAATTTTCGTTCTTTAAAATCAAGTTACAAGGTCCTAATAAGTTGTTGCTTTGAGTCGTGATTCATCTCGAATTACGACTATGAAAATAAGTTGATCTATGGTTGAGTCGTTGATGCCCGTTTACATTAAATGATCATTCTTAGCTTACGCGATTTAACTTAATTCACGAAATTACAAGTAAATTCATACAACACTAAAAATAATTAGTAGCCTTATTGACGTCGCAAATGACTTGAAAACACGAGGTGTTATACAAAGGATTTTCGGTGCAAAGCACTTATACACCTTGAGGGACCAGAGTTGTTAAAACCTCAAACTCTTACCCTGTTATATCAAAAACCTCACTACCCGCTAAGATTTGAAAAGGGTACTATTCCCCTTTCTTCTCACCCTCTTCTATCCATCCAGGACCACCCCACACAGTTGGCAACCTCTCTCTTCTCTCATTCGTCAATCATGATCCAACGTATATGGTTAAAACCCTTGGTGACCACTCTAATCTAAGGGTCCAAATTGGAGAGGCTTGAAGCTTCTCAGCTAAGAGACAAGATGAAGGCAACTAGGGTTTTGAAGGTTAATAAAAGGAAGAAGGATTGAAGAATGGAGAGTAGTTGTAGTTTTATTTTTATTTTATTTTTTAAAAATGTCTTAATTTATCTTTTCTGTCTTTACCTTTCAAAGTATTGTAACCTTTCAAAATTCTAATGAAAATTTCAGTTTTATGTTTAAGCAAATTCTGTTTTTATGCATTTAAGCTCATTCTCATTAACAAGTCATTTATATAAGTTTTTCTAAGCTTATAGAAACTGTTTTATTAATATTAGTTCATATAATATCTTCTGTGAGTTTCATGTGTATTTGGAATCAAGAATTTGGAAATTTTGAGTTATTGGAAGATAAGCTAAAAACGGAAGAGCTTATAGGTTATTTTATTAGACTGCTTATTTCAAATAAGCTGGGTAGGTTAAAGCTAATTTAGGTCATTCATTCCCTGTTTTGAGTAAGGGAATAAGGTACACTTCACATTTCTATTTTAGCTTATTTACTGTGCTTGTGCTTATTCTTGCTTAATATTTGTTTATTTATGCTTATTAGTGTTTTTAATGGTTAGTTAATGCTTATTTGTCATTTAGAATTCATTTGTTTAAGTACTTAGTTAAATCTGTCTTAATTAGCTTATAAATTGCTTATCTTAATTTTGCTTATTTAAAGTGTTTATCTCTTGTTGAAAGTTGTTCATCAGTACTTAACTTTGCTTATCAATCATCTGTTTTCAAAGAATTTTGCTTAAATCAGTCTTAATCTCTTTACAATGGTTTTTAAGATTCTTTAAAGGGGTGTTTGGCACAAGACTTTAAATGGGTCAAAATAGGTTAAAAGCTATTTTGGGTCATTAAGTCAGTTTTATCAAGCTCTTTTAAGTCTTTTTAATCAATTTTCAAAAGTTTTTAAGGTTTAAAACTCATTTTTTAAGTTTTTCATACATATGTCTTAAATTTGTGGTAATTTTACTTTACAATGTAGCTTATTTGATTAAGATCTTATTTAGAACTTCCTTGTGTTGTTTTTATGCTTGTTTATGGCTCAAAATGCAGTAGCAATTCTTGGTTTAGTTGTTGAAATTGTCCTTTGAGTGTTTACCCAAATCTGTCAAATTCAGTAGTTAAAAGTTTAAAAAGTCACTTTTCATGGTCAAATTTAAGGTAGTTAAAGTAGGTTTTAGGTTTTGAAATATCTTGCACAAGTAAGTTGTAGTATAAAGTTAATATTTTTGAGCTTATTTTAGGAATTAGAGCTTATTTACTAGCTTATTTTTGGGCTGCAATAAGCCCATTGTCATTTGAAAGAAAATTCACTCAACATATACTGAGTGTAAAACAGCCTTTTTAATTGCCTTTTTCTTAGCTCATTTTAATTTCAAACTCATTTTAAATTGTTGATTCTTGTAGCTTATTGGATAAACTTTCCAGGGGTATAAGCTACATACCCATAAGGATCCATTTTAATGCTTAAAAATAAGCTCAAAAGTGCCCCCTAGGCTGTTTAAGTACCAGTTTTAGCTTATTTGCTTTTTAGGAATTTAAGGCTTATGGCTTATTTAGATTAGCTTATTTAGGTTCCTAGTTGCTTATTAGGGATAGTACTTAATCAGTTTTAGCTTATTAAGCTTTTAGGAAGCTTATTTAGTTTAAATAATTGCAAGTCAGTTAGTAGTTATTAAGTGTTTAGTCTTTTAACTGTTTTAGCTTATTTTATTGATTTCTTTGCTTATTTCTATGTATATTTGCTTATTAGATGTAGCTTATCATATGTTTAGCTTATTTGCTTTCTGTGTTGCTTATTAAGTCCAAAAAAGGCTTAATACTTTAGCTTGTTGTCATTAAGTTAAGATAAGCAAATTGTCATCTTTAAGCTTAATTTTTGGCTTATTTAGAACTTTTCAAAAATAATTCCAAGTTTTAAAAGTGCTTATTTTTAAGCCCTTAACAACTTTGCTTTTAAAATTTTTTCCAAAAAAAAAGACTTGAGAAGTTGGGAAGTCATGGGTGAGCAGGGCTCGAACCCGTGACCTCCACAACCTCTCCAAAGCCTTAACATACACACACTCTACCACCGACACCAGTAGGGCCATCTGGTAGAATATTGCACAATTTATTATATAAGGGGTTTTCCCCCTATTTGCTTATCAGCCCTTTTGGGCTTATTTACGGCTTATTTATAAGCTGTTTGTCCAAGCTTTTATTTTTCTTGCAATCTTCATGCCTTAAAGTATTTTTCTGCATTTTTTTAGATTTTCTAATTTCATTTAGTATTTTTTATATTTAATTTTTATTAAAATCGTTTTTAATTCATAAAAAATTAAATAAAAATCAAAAAATATAATTCTTTTTTAGAAAATTTTCTTTTATCATATAGGACTGTAGAAAATTAGATTTGCTCTCGTAGGGTTAAAATTTTAGATTTTGATTTTTTTAAAGAACGGGATTGAATCCCGTTCACGTTTTCTGTGTTTTTAAGCTTAAATCACTTTTGTTTTTGGTCTAGTTTTCCTTGTTCTTACATTTTAGTCACTTAGGGTTAATTAAAAGTTAAAAAATTATTTTAGGGTTAAAATTTTGATAATTTAGTTTTTTTAGGACGTGTTTTTAATACCCGTTAACATTTTTAGCCCGTATCTTTAATTGCCTTTCTTGTTTGCTTTCTTTTAGTTAGTTATCTTTTTGCACTTTATTAGTAGAAATAGATT